>CAMZMU010000057.1:36189075-36255792 GCA_947311845.1 Poa pratensis
ACTGCAAAAGTAAACCACTGTTTACATTTATAAAGGAAAACATAAACAATGATGCTACTACAATGCAAGATAATTATAGAGTACCATATCATCTGAGATGATGCCTGTTTCAATTTGATCAGATACAACTTTGAGAGCCTTGTCATTTTTTAATTCAGCTAATTTGGCATACCTGAAGATGGTACATACGCAAAAGGACAAGTTAACTTTACATGTAAAAAGTGAAAATCAAATAGAGAGAGATTGAGATAACATACTTGCGAGAAAGCATATCAAAGAGGCTAACTAGCCTTTGAGATGCATACGCGCTCAGCCTATGGACATGAGGGCCCATGTTTGCTAAAATTGCGAGACAGTTTGTGTGAAGGTACACATCCTGCAAGTACAGATAAGCTTGTCATTAGACAGTTCTGAACCAAAGTAGTTTTTAGCTAGCATGGGTGAACTGTAAGAATGGATAACACATAACAGTAATGCTAAGGGAAACTTCTAATAAAGTATGATCAATTGCATAGGGTAAGTTTTTGACATGCATCAACTACCCTGAAACAACAAAAGATTCAGGTACATACTCGCAGCTTGGAGAGGTTATACTTGATGGTTCGAATTAGTATTACGACCATCAAAGATCCCAGAGATGTTTGATGCATGAGGCGTTCCTGGTACCAAGGAACACTAGGAAGGACCTAAAAGCATACGTTAAATCGTCAGCAAACCATTTATAAATAAACAAAAGGTCAGTTAATTCTCTTACCAATTTGTGCACACAAGCATTGAAGGTTGAATCTTGACTGAGTATCAAGAGAATTATCAACAACATATAGATTTGATTGGAAGTCTTCCTTGATGCATTGTAGAGCATTTCCAAAATAGGCATTAGCTGTGACAAACCCGACAAATTATGAGAACTCACAATATGGGAACAATTCAGTCAGTCAATAAATGATGTTTTCCCATTGTCAACAAAGGCTATATTACCTCACACAAGGAATGTCTGTTGGCCTATTGCTTTAGCTATCACTCCTTGGTTCATTACATTTTTATTCAGTATGGAATTTAGTTTCCAATGTTCATGTTGACACGGAGTCACAGATTTTAGATATATGTTTGTAATTCACCAGCAAACAGTATTATAAGCTAATTCATGGACGGATACGGATGAAAACACATTAAACGCTAATATATTATCTCCCTAAAAAGGAAAGTATTTTCAGCGCAATTGATTTATTAATTCAAAGCAAATTCTGTCCGAATATTAAATGACCACATGCTCTAGCAAGAAAGCTTACAAACATAGTTGCAAAGAATCATACCAAAGTATCCAAGTCTGTTCGAACCAGAACATACTCCTGAAAGTTGCAGTTCCCATGGACCAAGGAATAGAGCAACAGAACTGAGCTCTCATCTTTTAAGCATCTGTATGGATAATCAAAACAAATGAAATACACCACTAAGGCCTGCTTATACATGATGCTCAATCTTGAACAAATAATGGTAGGTCCTAGATAATGGGCCGACAGAAGATGTCAAAATATTTAATATCAAAACATTAGTTTTGAAATACTCAACACCGCAGTCTCACTTTTAACCATCAGGTCCTGAAGTTATGATACAAATGAGTCCATCTGGAGTGCCGTGTTCTATGTTATTCATAATCTACCAATGACCAAAATCATCGCTAAGAGCCTAAGACCACTGTTGTTTCTACCCAACAAACCTGATAATCGACCAAAATCCCTGATATGTTGTCATTTGTGAAGAAAAAGAAAATAATATCATTGTTTTCTGTGAATGGCTCCAGAAAACTAACACTTCTACTTCACCAGGTTTGACAACCCTATTTAATTGACTGCTCCCAAAGGCTAACGACTGCGTTTGGTGAAATTGCATGAATCAGATAAATAAAAGCATGCACATATTAGTGAATTAGAATGATGATGAATTACTTACGTGCCAAGAGCATCAAACAGCGACGCAAACGACAACCTGACAACAGGTCCATTTTGAGCATTTCCCTCAACATCCGCACTATCAACTGCAGCATAATTCATTTCTGTAACTGTTAGTGATGCATACAAGCGCCAAAATTTCTCTGTAGGGAAGGTGCATCTTACATTGAATGTCGTTAGCATTGTTTAGCGCCTTGCAGTAAGGGTTCTCGTGAAAAGCTGGTGTATCCTTGACATTGGTATTTGAATCACTCATGTATATACTGTCGGTTGGAATGGACTCATTCGTTGAGATGCACTTTCGGTAGTGGATCAGAATAAGCAAAACAAGTAAACTATTATCCGCCAATTGACTAGTTGAACCTTCAGCACTTGCACTTACAAGATAGTTAAAAGTATAATATGGCAGTAGTACAAAATTTGCTGCAAAACCAGATAAAAAGTAAAGTCAAATTTATGATGAAAAAATTATCTTAGTAGGGCATATAAGGATGACTGAAGTATATATGACAACTTCCTGAGTAAAGTAATCGTGGGAAGCACAACAACAAAAAAATAAAACAGTCTAAGCAAAATTTGTACCTATAAGATGATATGTTCCAAAGCATTGACATGGGCCACATGGCATGAGTTGCCAAGACATAAATCATGATGATAATGCAGTAAACTATAAGCACTTTGATGAAGAAAAAGGAACACGCGTTACCAGCTGCTGAGCCAACTCGTTGCAAAACACCAGGCCCACCATCATCAGAGAAAACAGGGTGTGAACCATTTAAAGGAATTTGTGGCCGCTTTACAAAATTTAGCAGCAACTTTTGAACTACCGAAGCCACTATGGAACTATCCTGCAGAAGAAAGATGTGGCAAAGAAAGACCATCCCAAATTTAGCTCAATAGTAACTGTAAATAAACCATACATAATGCATTAGCAGATCCCATTTTTACCTGAAGCATAGCTGCGTCAATGAAAGGATGCACATCCTTCGGTTCTGGAGATGGTCCAGAACATAACTGAGTCGACATAAGAACTAGCATCAAGTTTAGAAGCTCGTGATGCAGGTAGCATGACTCCGGACTTCATATAAAAAATAATAAAAAAGTGAGACGCAAATAAAAACATTTTAAAAAGGAAACCCTAGATAGATATAAGCCATCCATCAAGATACCTTACATCTACACTACCAATGTAGTTCAGCACCCCTTTCATCAGAAAATACTCCACGCTTAGGTCTAGAAGGAGCAGGGAAACATTAGATATCATAACAGTAGACTTAATATAAATTTTATGAAGATTACAACAATCTAAGACTAAGAGTAGTGTAGTGCTAGTGCATCATCATGTTTTGCATGTCAGACATATACAGACTATTTATAGTGCATTTGGAATTTTGAGCAATCAATTACCAGAAGGAAAGTTTTCCATCCCCTTCTCATCCTTGTCGATATCAAGGCATAGCTCTTGCCAGTTATCTGCCTTTGCATTTTCAATAATGAACTTGAGAAATATGGATGATATATAGGCAGCATTGATAGCCTTTCTATAGGTGCTATAAGATGCAGATGAAGCTGATGTGCACTCATGCAAACACCAAACCAAATGGATCAAGATCTTCGCAAGATGCTTTGTATGGTAGTTGTTCTGCGCTGCACATGCACATAATTTTGATGGTCAGACCAGTGAGCAAACGATGATTATGAATTAATTACAGGAATCAATCATAGAAAATCAGCCCAAACAATGGGGCCATCAAGTTAACAACTGGCATAATCTAGTAAATATGTACAGCAGGTCTGCAACTGTGTCTATCAAAGAGAACACATAGGGTGTGTCCCATAGAAGAAGTAAAAGAGTTATTATACACAACACTGCATGTTTGCAACTGTGTATCAAAAGAGCACATAGGATGTGTGTCCCATATAACAACCATGTTTGCTCCTATAACCACACTTCTGTATTTAATATCCATCTCTAAGAACATTGAAGTTAACTCTTTAAACGATATATGCCTACCTTCCTTTTTAACACTGTCCACAGCAAACAACATTATTGTAAAAACAAAAGAGAAACAATAAACCCATAGTCTACCCCTCTAAACACTAAAACACCAACCTCCATTCGGTTTATCATACCCCACCATCCACGGATCACAGTCACTAAAGCAAAAGGCATGCTTAATCATATCTCCACTTGACCAATCACAACCAGGTTTCAAATCCAAAAACCCAAAATGCATTAAACCTCATCAAATAAGCGGGGCAAAAATTATGGGCTATAATATGCTCACCTAACAACCTATTAGCATGTTATATTAGTGTATACTATAAACCAGAACCAGTTCAACAAATCACAGATTCCACCACACAGACCAATCCACAAAACAAGGCCCCTCACTAGTGGCAAAATAAAGTGCATACAAGCCCTAATTTATACAATGGTACTGCACCCGCTAATTCAATTCCGAAAGCAAACAATTATGTAGCATTCCGTAAATTATAACTAGCACCTAAATCACTCATCCTGACTATCAATGAGTCAGAACCTCCATTTGCATGTTCCCCCGCCAAAGGAATCGATTATCAGAAAAAAAAAGTCCACAGTTTGTTGTTTCTCACTGAGAAGAGTAAACTGTGGGACTTTCTCTTGTTCCTAAAGTAGTCCAATACTTAATGACAACAAACCCTTTTTTTAGTAAAAGGGCTAAAACACTCCTGATAATTATTAACTTTGCATATCTGCAACACACTAAGATTAGTCAACCATGATCAGCAGCCAATACAAATATATGCCCTATTGCCTCGTCCGTTATATCAAACACCCATCGAACGCACCAGGAGGGTAACTGAACAGCCCCTAAATTGAAATTCCCTGCTAAGCATAAATGCAGCTCGCGATCGACAGAAATCAACACCCAGGCATCTTAATCACTACACGCGCCGAAAGCGCCAGAAATACCACGTCGATCCGCCCTCCACCTGAAAGCGCCACATAAACCACGCGGTCCGCGGTGCGACCCACAACCTCGCACGTCAGAAATTACACGATCCGCATTGCCCCGACAGATCAAATTCCGCAAAAACACGAAATAATCAGCAACAGCGAGAGGTTGAAGAGCAACAGCGGGGGAGGCACGGATCTCGAGCGGTGGTCACTCACCGAAGGCGTGGCAGGCCTGCAGCACGCGGTCCCTTGGCCACTGCTGGGTGAGGGGCAGCTCGAGCAGCTGCGTCCAGAACTCGGAGGAGACCGGGTAGGCCGTGCCGCCGACGAGCGCCGCGAACATCTGCTCGGCGGCCCCCGGCGACGCCGCCGCGCCCGCCGTCTCGCCCAGCCTCGGCGTCGACGGCGCCGCTCCCATTGGATCTGAGAGGACGCGAGGGAGCGCGTGGGAGTCAGCCGGGCCCCTAGGGTTTGACGCGAGCGGAGATTGGGCGAGGGAAAATGGCCAAGTGGAGTCGAGACGAAGCGTCCCCGGAGACTTCAGGCGGAAGGGAGGGGAGGAGGATGACTAGCCGGTTGGGTTTGGGAGGTTTTGATATGGGATTACCGGTGGACCGAACTGCCCCTGGGTCTGGTCAAGCCTCGGGAGGTGCGTGGGCTGGTCAAGGACGAGAGGGGCTGTATGGTCTTTCATCGGGGCTCGTTGTCGCTGGGTTGCCTGCCGTCGGTGGAGGTGGTGGTGGTTTGGTGGTGGAGCATTCGTTCGGGAGGAAGGGGACGTACGGGTGTGCGACTTGTACTCGAGTCGGGGGACGATGGATGAGGACGGCCGCTTTGGCCGTGTCGCACTTGATTCCAAGTTGTTCTCTACCGGATTTTTGGCCGTGTTTGACTTCGTCGGCTCTGTTTGGCCGTTTTTGTTTTGTTTGTTGCCTCGGACTTCACTTTTTCTCGACGGAAAATAACCGAAACAAGCTGGGCAGCACTTAAAAATAGTGTAAGACCGCGTTTGGATTCCCGGTAATCTAGCCGAAAATGGCCGGAAAATATACGGACCTCGGGAGTCACTATTTTGCCGAAGGATTCCGACCGTTTTTCATAGAGGTAAAATTTAACACGGTTCCCAAGCGGGGCCTAATACTCCCTCTGATCCGATTTAAGTGTGGCGGAAAAACAACGGATGAGTCACAACACTACAGTACAACTCGCACATAAAATTGGGATGGGAGGGAGTAGGAGTCGTATTTTTTAATAAGAAAGTGTAATAAAAGAAACAAGCTGGAGGAGTTATTTGCTCTTCTGTGGACTAACCGGTTACGTGGTTACCGTCAATGGGTTGCACATGCGAAATCTAGACAATTACTTTGATCAGATCTTTACGTGATAGTCTTCTGCTCTAACAAGTATGGTAAAAAGAGATTGTGTGACAATCCGGAGAAAATGTATTTTTTATGATTCAAGTTTAAGTTTTTTTAACATGACACTATGAGGTTTTTGTTCAAATAGGTCAGTAATACCATTTCACATATTCAGGATTTTTTCCATACTTTTTTGGACAACTATGCCATTTTTTAGCAAATCTAGAGGCCCCATGACCAGTGGCAGAGCTTGGGCCGCATCGATGGGGGGGGGCAAAGTTGGGCCATAGTTGGGGGCAAATGGGAAAAATTCCACTGTTTTTTAAAGAAAATACGCCAAAATGCAGTGGGTTTTAGCCAACCTTTTCTTGGGCTTGGGGGGGGCAGCGGCCCTGACATGTGAATAGCTCTGCCATTGCCCATGACGCGTCCTAGAAGCCCAGGCGTGCCGAGGAGGGTCCAGTTCCCCTAGTTCCTCCGATCATCTTGATTCTTTCACCATTGGCTCCACCTCGATCTAAAATTGACTACATATGTCTTTCAGGACTTTTCGTGCGAGAGAGGACGATACGAAGCGAAACGGAAACCAAAAAGTCGTTGTCAACAAATATTGTAGGAGAGAACTCCATCGGAACCTCTCCAACGACATCTCCATCATCGCCATGATGACAAGGTAGTAGTCCGCCCTCGTACTACGATTTGATGGCAGTAATTTAATCTCGTCTCTCTATGAGCTTTCATTGTTTAAAAGCACATGAGTTGCCCAACATGATTGTGGTCATATTTGTATTCCCATGACGATGGAAGTTTTGTTATGAGATAAGTTAGATGACGAGTGTGGTTTTGTTTATTTGAGATCTATTTGCAAATAGATATTATTACTCTGATCCTATATTTTTGTTGCCCTACATGATGCAGCTTGTCTATCTAATGTGGAACTTGTAGTAAGTTGTGGATAGTGACATAAAATTTGGGATAGTTATGTGTTTACCTCTCTCTTGCTACCTCACTAGCAATAAACAGAATGTGATGTGGTGAACTTCGCAATGAGAGAAAAGAGTGGCCTTGGTTTACAATCACATGCATAGGAAATTCCAGCATCATGCCACCTTACTTAAAGTAATGATATATGTATTTCACTAGTTTATTCTAAACTTACGAACAGCTCGCTTGCTTAGAAAGTACTTATTAGCGAGATGTGTTGAATCATCTCGACATAAGGTCTTGTGATGCCATATGAAATTAGGAATGCTTATCAACAAACAAATATAAAGGACCTGAGTGCATCATAATTTGTCACGTAGATCCAATCTTGTGCCACCATGTTTACAAAAAAGATCAATATAAGAAACAATCTTGTACTTTACATTAGCTGTTTTTTTACTACACAATTATAATTCAAAAATAAAGAAAACATTTAGTGCTTTACTTTTTACCGTTCTTACTACCTAACAACTAATTGATACGTGGTAGAGTTGGGGAAAATACAATTTTTCAGTTTCCTAGGATTGTTAGACGAGGATAGCCGAGAGTGTTTTTTTTTTTTGAAACTTAAACACAATATATATTAGGTCAGCAAGTCGCCTCATTAAAAACCTTCCAGTCCCCGTAGGTACCCTGGTAAGGAAAAGAGTGCGTCAGAAACTTGCTGTCTCAGGCGTTCACAATAGTTACATCGTTGGTTATTACATCACGCAAAAACAACGGAGGATCTCCATGCCAAATAGCATGTTCGACCTCAAGAAATTTAGCTAGAGTATCCGCTGCACTATTCGCCTCCCTGGGACAATGGTTAAACGAAACCACAGTAAAACTACGGCAGAGGAAAGAGCATTCTTCGTAGATAGCAGCCGCCGCACCCAGGGAATTCCCTCCATTCTGCATGATCTGCACCACCTCCAGGTAGTCAGATTCAACGATTACATCCTACTTGACCAGCTAGGAGTAGTCCATTACAAAGAGCGTGGGCTTCTGTTGTGGCTGCGTCCTCCACATGTTGGAGCGACCACCTACCACCTGAAACAAAACAAAAACAGTGTGATCTCGGATAATCGCCCATGTACCACCTGTTCCAGAGTCGATATCAAAGGCAACATCTACATTCAGCTTCACAAAGTTCTCAGGCGGCTTCACCCATCCTTGCCGAACCAAGGAAGACAGTCTATTCTTTTTGATACGTGAGTAGTTAAGTGCCAAGGCTGCTATAGATTGGGCTGACCTCCTTGGGTCTTGGACAGGTTCGCCATGCGTTTGTTGGAAATATGCCCTAGAGGCAATAATAAAAATGTTATTATCATATTTCCGTGTTCATGATATATGTTTATTTTCCATGCTATAATTGTATTAACCGAAAACATAATACATGTGTGGTTGCATAAACAACACCGTGTCCCTAGTAAGCCTCTACTAGACTAGCTCGTTAATTAATGATGGTTATGGTGAGTTGTTAATTAATTAACGGGATCATGTCATTAGAAGAATGACGTGATGGACAGACCCAACTAAGCATAACAATATTGATCGTTTCATTAAGTTTATATTGTCATGCCTTTAATTGTCAAGTATCCTGTTTCTCAGACCATGAGATCATGTTATTCCCGAGTACTGGAAGAATACTTTGGGCACATCAACCATCGCTTCGTGACAGGGTGATTATAAAGGTGTCTTACAGGTATCTCTGAAAGTACTTGTTGAATTACATGAATCGAGACTGGGATTTGTCCCTACGTGTTTCATAGAGATATACTCTGGGCCCACTCGGTAATGCACATTCGGTAACGCTTGCAAGCACGTGACTAATGAGTTAGTCACAGAGAATGTTGTATTACGGAACGAGTAAAGAGTACTTACCGGTAACGAGATTGAACTAGGTATAGTGATACCGACGATCGAATCTCGGGTAAGTAAAATGTCGCGTGACAAAGGAAATTGTACACGGATTATAGTAGTCCACAACATAGTGGTTCAACCGATAAAGATCTTCGTTGAATGTGTGGGAGTCATTATGGATATCCAGGTCCCTCTAATGGTTATTGATCGGAGAGGTGTCTCTATCATGTCTGCACGTTCTCGAACCCGTAGGTGAAGGGAATCGTATGCAGAAAACAAAAAATTTCCTAGCAACGATAACCAAAAACTAGCCAAGATCTATTTCTATGCAGATATACCGTAACGGAGGAGATCGATGTACATTCCCTTGTAGACAGAAAGTGGGATTACGCTCCCGCACAAGCGTTGTTGATGAAGTCGACGATGCCGACCTCAAGGTCATGTAGTGGAAGAAGACGTACTTCCAGTGCCACCCGTGTAGCACCTCGTACCTCTACACACGTACGGAGTTGACGACGACCTCCGAGCTCCAGATCCAGCGAAGCAGCGGAAGCGAACACTTGGACCCAGCAGCACGGCGGTGTGCGTATGGTGGAGAAGCTTCTCTCCTCGTACGCAGCTCCAGAGACGGAACCACGCTCAAGGTAGGAGAGAAGGAGAAGGAGGGATGAATTTCAAGGCAAGGGTGCACCCCTATTTAAAGGAGAGGGAGGGCAGCCATCTTTGCTGGCCTGGCCATGTAGGACTATTCCCACATGGCCAGCCGCACCATGATGGTGCGCCGGCCCTAGGTGGGCCCCATGTGGCCCACCTAGGCCGGCTGGCCCCTTCCCCTCTTTTTTTCCTTTTCCTTTTTTGGGGTTTTTCCCTAATAGGCCCTTAAGGCCCAATTAGGTGTAAATGCCTTTAAAATTCGAATTTAATTAAATAAAAATATATTTAATCATTAATTATACTAATCAATATTAAATACATATTATTTAATTCATTCGAGCTCCGAAACTTATTCCGTTGCCCTCCGATCATCATCGGACATGTCCCGGAACACTTCCGGTGTTCTCCTGAAATTTCTCCTAATATCCAATCTTTATAAAACCGTCGCCTACCCTTAAGTGTGCCACCCTACGGTTCGGGATCACTTCAGACATGATCGAGACATGTTCTCCGATCAATGACTATCAACGGTGGGTGGATAACCGTGACAGTCCCTGTGCGTCCACGAATGTCTTTTTATCGTTTGAACCTTAGACGTCCAGTTTCAACCTTTTGCCTGACGATACTTAGATTGTCCGAGACTCGTTCTCCGGTATCGCGATTACCGAGCTTGATCTCGTCACTTGACAATTCTATCTTTACTCGTCTGTGATATTACATCTCCGTGACCTAGTCACATGCTTGCAAGCTCATTGATGTAATCTCACCGAGTGGGCCCAGAGTATCTATCCTGCTATGTGGATTGGCAAATCCCGCTCTTGATCACTCGCCTCTCCCACTTCCTTCGGATACCCGAAAGGGACACCTTTATTGTCACGCTAAATAAGACATGACGTTTGATGCAATCAAAGCACCTTACAGAAGTAGCGATTAGATATGATCTCACGGTCAAAGGTATGAACACTACGTTTCTATATATCTTGGGTGTGTGTCCATCACATCATTCACCTAATGACATGACTCCATTGTCAATTGACATAAATGTCCATGATCAGGAAACCTTGATCATCGATTGCCCAATGGACTAGTTAAGAGGCTACTAGAGACCTGGTTGTTTACATACCACACGTGCATTAATATTTCCGCTTAATACAGTTATAGCATGGTACAAAACATATTATGAACAATTGAGATATGACAAATAAAACATCTTTATTAATTGCCTCTAGGATATATCTCCAACAGTCTCCCACTTGCACTAGAGTACAATTTAATCTAGTTTACAACTTGGTAAAAGCCTAACACCTATAGCATCTTGGTGTTTATCATGCTTGTCTCGTGGAAGAGGTTTCGTCAGCGGATCTGTAACATTCAGATCCGTATGTATTTTGCAAATCTTTACATCGCCTTCCTTGACATACTGTCTTATCACGTGGAAGCGTCGGAGAATATGTTTGGCGGTTGAGTGAGACCTTGGTTCCTTCACGTTGGCAATGACGCCTGTGTTGTCGCTGTAGAGGTTCACAGGGTCTTGCGCGCTTGGGAACACACTCTGAGCTCGATTGAAAGTGCATGTGTTGCCCCATGCGTGGTTTTGGTAATTAATGACAATCCTTATGAACTAATGTTTGCATTGAGATATTCTTATAGATCTTGTCCATAGGAAAAGATTGGAGTTCATGTGTTGGACTCTAGAAGATTACATGATGATCAATGCTCTATTCAAGGGTTTATATGAAGAATGGTCATGTGTAGAGTTGAGCATATTGCAAGTATGTCTTGAAGGATTCAAGACATCATCTTTGTGAATCGGAGCTTAGCAAGGCTCTCCCATAATGGAGTATGGGGGAGCATTTGGAGAAGTCTTCATCAAGCATGTGCTAGCAAGCACAATCAAGAAAGATGTTCCAACTTGAGGGAGTCAAGATCGTCATCATCTAGCTCAAGTGGAATGCTCAAGGCAAAGGTATGATCTTGGTAGGGTTTCTATTTTACCGGTCTCGTGGTGTTAGTGGGAGACCGGGTTATAGGATAGACGGCGTACTATCAAGAGGGGCTCTCAAGTGAGTAACTTGATCGCATCTTTGTGGAGAGCTCAAACATTTGCATATTTGGCATATCATCTTTCTTGGTTCTTATTTGGCTTTTATCCATGTGAGAATTTAGAGCTTGTGTTCATCTCCATACCAAGCTCTAGTTCATCAAAAACGGATTTCATTTGAATATCTTGTGGTGTTTTTGATGTTGGAGGTTTTACCGGTTCGTCTCTTGTAGAGAGGTCAAACTCTCCTCTTGTGTTATCCTCCTCACATGATGGACTATGATGTGTATATGCATGATCTTGTAGTGCTTGTGATTATCTTCGGAGCAAGCCCAAGATCATAGAAAACAGAGTCCGGATGGAAAACTTGTTGCGTTTTCGTGTTGGAAATATTATCGGTTTATCCTTGAGGAAAGTTCCACACCTTCCCATGTGTGACAACTTAACTCTATTTATGGTTCTTAATATTTCCAACAAAGTTAGTTTCATCCCATTTGGAGTTTTCGCGCAAAAGTTATGAGTGTTACATTTTCGGGTTCAGGGTGGCCAGCCCCCAAGGCCGGCCTGGCCGGCTCCCAGGCCGGGCGCCTTTGCTGTGGCCAGCCCCCAGGCCGGCCTGGCCGGCTCCCAGGCTGGGCGCCTCTGCTGGGTGGCCAGACCCCTCCAGTCCGGCCTGGCCGGCTCCCAGGCCGGGCTCTCTACGTGGTGCATGGGAGGCCGGCCTCCAGGCTGGCCTCCCTGCAGCTCTTCAACGGGCAGATTTTTGAGGGGACCTATTTAAGGGGCTTTCTTCCCCAACGGTTTTCTAGCCTCTTGAGCACGTTTTCCCCCTCTCTCTCCTCCATTGTTGACCTTTGGAAAAGCTTGCCTTCCTCTCAATCCCTCCCATGATTCTTGTATATCTTTGAGGGAAAGTGAAAGGAGATCCAGATCTACATTTACACCATTTCATTCCTCCTCTAAGTGAGGGGAACCTAGTAGATCTTGATCTTGGAGTTCCATTTGTTGAGTTCTTCTTTATTTGGGAAGTAAAACCCAAATTTATTGATTCGACACAAGGGG
This sequence comes from Poa pratensis, assembly GCA_947311845.1. NCBI lineage: Eukaryota > Viridiplantae > Streptophyta > Magnoliopsida > Poales > Poaceae > Poa > Poa pratensis. The sequence continues at coordinate 36,201,910 of CAMZMU010000057.1, forward strand.
AGCCAAAGAATATTTATAAGCCTTAACAGATGAATTGTCAGTTCAGCTGCACCTGGAAATAGACTTGCTCGACACAGTTTATCAGTAGCAACAGTTTTATAGCAGTAGCAGTAGTGAAATAATAGCAGCAGTAAAATAAAAGCAGCGTAATAATTGTAGTAGACAGCAGGATTAAAATACTGTAGGCATAGGGATGGATGAGCGGGCGTTGCATGGATAAGATAATTCATATAATAGTCAAGCGTAGGGCATTTGCAGATAGATAATAATAAAGTATCCAGGTAATAATCAATCATAGGCATGTGTTCCGTATTTAGTCGTACGTGCTCGCAATGAGAAACTTGCACAACATCTTCTGTCCTACCAGCCCGTTTGCAGCGGGGCCTCAAGGGAAACTACTGGTAATTAAGGTGCTCCTTTTAATAAAGCACCGGAGCAAAGCATTAACACTCCGTGAACACATGTGATCCTCACATTACAGCCATCCCCTCCAGTTATCCCAATTGTTGTCACTTTGGGGCCTCGGGTTCCGGACAATTATATGTGTAAACAACTTGCAGATATGATCTAAAACAATAATTATCTCATGATTCAATAACATGTTCAGATCTGAAATCATGGCACTCGGGCCCTAGTGTCAAGCATTAAGCATAACAAGTTGCAACAATGACATAAAGTACTAACAACGGATACTAGGCACCATGCCCTAACAATCTGATATCTATTACATGAATGATCTCATCCAATCCCTACCATCCCCTTCAGCCTACAGCGGGGATTACTCACACATGGATGGGGGAATCATGGATGGTTGATGGAGAGGCGTCGGTGATGATGATGGCGATGATCTCCTCCAATTCCCCGTCCCGGCAGGGTGCCAGAACGGAGTGTTTCGGTGGCGGCGGAGCTCTGGAGTGTTTCTGGAATCCTCCTCGGGTTTTTAGGTCAAGGGATAAGTAGTCGAAAGGGGGACGCGAGGTGGTGCCCGAGGCGGCCACACCACCCCCGGCGCGGTCCAGCCCTGGCCGCGCGGGCCCATGGTGTGGGGCCCTCGTGGCCGCCTCCGTCTCGTCTTCTGGCTCGTGTGTCTTCTGGAAAAATAGGAACTCCAGGATATTTTTCGGGAATTTTCCCGAAACTTGACTTTCTGCACAAAAACAAGACACCAGGGCAATTCTGCTGAAAACAGCGTTAGTCCGTGTTAGTTGCATTCAAAACACACAAATTAGAGGTAAAACAACAGCAAAAGTGTTCGGGAAAGTAGATACGTTTTGGACGTATCAACTCCCCCAAGCTTAGCTTATTGCTTGTCCTCAAGCAATTCAGTTAACAACTGAGTGCGATAAAAGAAACTTTTACGAACACATTTGCTTCATATGATGTAAATATTCTCACTATATGATCAAGTACTTAGGCAATTCATAATAAAGGAATGTAGATAATGCCACCTAGTAGCTATGTGAACTATGAAAAGATACCAACACACTAAGAATAAATAACATGAAATAAATCCATCTGCAGGATTGCAATGTTCATAATAAGATATGATAAAGTGGTATCTCGCTTGCCTTTATTTGTAGAGCAAAACATAAATGCCAAGGCACCTCTGAAGTTCAAGTGAGGACTAGAAGTAAAAATATCAAAGATAAGAGCATCAAAGTTATACCACAGTTAACCGTATTCTGGGACAAGCACATTACACTAAGAATGACAGTTATGCTCTCGAGAAGGTGCTCAAAGAAAGGATGGTGACTCAACATAAAAATAAAAGATTGGCCCTTCGCAGAGGGAAGCAGGGATTAACATGTGCTAGAGCTTTTTATTTATAAAACAGAGGTAAAAATTGTTTTGGGAGGTGGTTGTTCCTGTCAACGAATCAGAAAATGGAAAGTACAATATGACCCCTGCCAACCAGACTTTTAAGAGCGGCTCCCATGAAGGACGTTATTTCTACCAGCAAGGCAGATCATCCCTCTTTTCTCTTTTGTTTACACATGCAGATATTTCACTGGTATCATTGCTTGTCTGATAAATCAGGGCAAAAATGTGAAGAGAATTAAGCGGTTAAAGTTGTAATTAATCGGGACTGGGCACCCCATTTGCCAGCTCTTTTTGCAAAATTAATGGATAAGCGGATGTATATGCCGCTAGTCCGGTGGTAAAGTCTGTTTGACAAGTGACATAAAGACATCCACCCCGTCCTCATGAGCTAAAAACAGTGTCACAAAATGAGAAGTATTTTGAAGGTTTTAAAGGTAGCACATGAAAATTTACTTGGAATGGTTCGAAATACCATGCATAGGAATTTTTGGTGGACTCTTTGGGATAACTTGGTTTTTAAGGATTTGGAAGCACGAGCAGCATTCCCGCTCAGTACAAGTGAAGGCTAGCAATAGACTGGGAAGCGACAATCAAGAGAGCAATAACCGTCATAATCATGCTTGCGACAGAATAAAATTAACGGAGGCATAAAAGTGATACTAGAACTCTGAGGCAAAATAAATCATCAAGGCTTAATTGACTTTTTGTTTTTCAGTCGTGAGCATGCGTGAGCATGTGCCAAGTCAATTCAAGTGAATCATTCAGAGGAGGATACCACCATGTCATACCCTTTTATGAATAGAACAATGCAAGCAAATATCTATATGACATGTTATATACTATTAGTGAATTGGAACTGATCATATGAAAACATGAACTACTAAGCATCCATTAAATAACATTGCCCCTCATACGAATCAGCTAAGCATGTCCACATGAGCGAGTATATGTACAAAAATGAAAAACAAATAGAGTTCATACCAGCCTCTCACCACAACTCGAGTTGTCATAATCGTCATTATTGCTTTTCACTTGTGTGGCTTGAATGATATGAAATGATAACCAAGCTCCAATGGAGTCACGGAAGACTGTTGAACTCTGCAACAACTATACAAAACCGAAGAAGAACAACAAATATTTTTGGGTTTTCGATTTGAAACGAACAAAGAAAGGAACAAACAAATAAAGCAAAATCTTTTTGGATTTTTGAATACTAAACCGAAGCTAAAAGATAAAGCAAACCAGTACTAAAAGTACACAAGAGGTAAACAAAGAGAAATAAAAAAATATTTTTGGTCTTTTTGGGTTTTGGAAATAAAATCAACACAAGAAACAACAATGAAAAAGAAAGAAAACGAAACATGGATATACAAAGTACCGACCGAATATGATATGAAAGTGAGTGAGATGTCGGTGTACCTCCCCCCAAGCTTAGGATTTTGGCCTAAGTGGAGATCAATCATCCCATGTGCGCCACGCAGGGGCGCCTCCAGTGTATGACGAAAAAGATCCCTCGTCCTGGTGTGAGCTCCAGGATGCACCGGTATAATACACGGTATAATCCTCAGGGGGCGCCATGTGCGTGTCCTGTTGGTTTTCGGGGTAGTGCTGCGAGTGGAAGTTGAGCGCACCTAGATGCTCGTCCAATTCCTCCTTTGAAAGTGACAGAGGCTTCCTGAAAATACTGAACAAACTAGGCTGCGGCAAAGGAACTTCCTTTTCGGACCCGTCAGTAAACAAAACTTTATAAACTAGACAACTGCATGAGAGTTAGGTGTAATAAAATGATGAAGCTTCATAGCAGCAAGGTCAAGCCTTTGAGGGGGTAACAACTCATCAGTGGGATCAACAGGAAGGCCTAGATAAGCTAAAACACGCGCAGCAATAATTCCTCCAAAAATTGGTCCTTTTGTAGCAAGGCGACGAGCAATCAAAGCACCGAGGTCATAAGTTTTATTATCCTTAAGTGCAGCAGCCAGAAAAGCTAAATGGTAGTTTGAAATGTTACTAGTGTTTTCTCTAGCAAGAACACTCGTGGCAAGATAATAAGTAAAATGTCTAATGGCTGGGAGTTGAATGTTACTTATCTTGCCACGCTGCACTGTACGGTCATCATCATAAGTCACCTCCCGGTAAAGTTCCAGTAGCTCGGAAGGTTGCCCCTGAATTCTTCTTGCTGTCCCAGATGGAGCAATACGTACAACTCTGCAAAATCTTTTTAGATCCATGGTGTAAGGTTTATCATAAATTTTAAATGCAACAGAGGGACTGAAATGAGTGTTATTGAAGGTAAAGCTCTCAAGAAAAAATTAATCCTGCATAAAAGGTTTGGATGATCATCCAAGCAGTCAGTCCATGGGTGGGACAATTCTTTACCAATGATTTCATTCTCTCCCAAGCTTGAGCAACATGCTCATTATCAAATTGTTTGAAATTCATAATGCTACTTCTCAAAGATATGATCTTAGCAGGAGGATAATATTTTCCTATGAAAGCATCTTTGCATTTAGTCCATGAATCAATACTATTTCTAGTCAAAGATAGCAACCATTCTTTAGCACGTCCTCTCAAAGAGAAAGGAAAAAGTTTCAGTTTAATAATATCATCATCTACTTCCTTATACTTTTGCATCTCACAAAGTTCAACAAAATTATTAAGGTGAGCAGCAGCATCATCAGTACTAACACCAGAGAATTGCTCTTTCATAACAAGATTTAAAAGTGCAGGTTTAATTTCATAGAATTCTGCGTTAGAAACAGGTGGAGCAATAGGTATACTAATGAAATCATTGTTGTTCGTGCTAGTGAAATCACACAACTTAGTGTTCTCAGGGGTACTCATTTTAGCAAAATTAAAACAAAACAGAAAGATAACAACTCGAAAATAAAAGTAACTAATTTTTTTTGTGTTTTTGATAAATAAAGCAAACAAGACTAGATAAAAATAAACTAAGCAAGACAATAACAAAGTAAAGAGATTGGAAGCGTGAAACTCCCCTTGCAGAAATCCTCTTGATCCCCGGCAACGGCGCCAGAAAAAGTGCTGGCATGTGGAAGGGAAGTAAGGAGATTTCTGAACCGAAGTGCTTCCACTCCCCGGCAACGGCGCCAGAAAAAGTGTTTGATGACGTGGATCGCACGTTCGTTGGGAGACCACAAGAGGAAGGTATGAAGCAATGTAGCAGCAGTTTCCCTCAGTATGAAACCAAGGTTTAATCGAACCAGTAGGAGCAAGAAATCACTTCTGAAGGTTGTTGGTGGCGCCGTTTACTCGATCACCAACGTGGAATCTGCACACAACACAATCAAACTACTTTGCCCCAACGAAACAGTGAGGTTGTCAATCTCACCAGCTTGCTGAAAACAAAGGATTAAACATATGGTGTGGAAAACAGTAGTAAATTGCAGAGAATGAAAAGGAACAATGTTTGCAGTTGGTTGTATTATCAGTGTAAAAGAATGGACCGGGGTCCACAGTTCACTAGTGGTGTCTCTCCATAAAAGATAACTAACATGCTGGGTGAACAAATTACAGCTGGGCAATTGACAAAATATTGAGCGCATGACAATGCATATATATGACATGATGATTACTATGATATTCATGTGGGCATTACGACAAAATATATAGACCGTTATCCAACAGCGTCTATGACTAATAATCCACCTCCAGGTTGTCATCCGAGTTCCCGTTGGTATTAAGTTGCAAGCAACGGATAATCGCATTAAGTAATGTGCGTAATGTAAACAAATGCATTAGACCTAACGGCGCACCCTTAAGCTAAGCATCGGTTATTTTATCCCTAGTGGCAACAACACATCCACAATCTTAGAAGTTGTTGTCACTCTCCCAGATTACCGGAGGCATGAACCCACTATCTGGCATAAATACTCACTCTTGGAGTTACAAGCATCTACTTGGCCAAATCATCTACTAGTAACGGAAAGCATGCAAGATCATAAATAACATATAAGATAGATTGATAACCAACTTGACATAGTATTCAATATTCATCGGATCCCAGCAAACACAACATGTAGCATTACAAATAGATGATCTTGATCATGTTAGAGTGGACTAGGAACTGTTTTTGAGGGCAGATTAGGTCTTTTCTTTGTGATATGTTTTTTCATTTCACTTTCCTTCCTCCTTAGACCTCCTTGTATTTGACTTGGAGTTCCCCCATATTATATTGAAAATCCTAACCGTAAGGGCCTCCCCTACGGTAATTGCCCTAAAAAAAAAGATCTAAACATGATAGCACAAGGAGGAGAGACAACCATCTAGCTACTGATATGGACCCATAGTCCAAGTATGACTACTCACGCATCACTCCGGAGGCAGGCATGGCGATGTAGAGCCCTCCGGTGATGATTCCCCTCTCCGGCAGGGTGCCGGGAAGAGCTTCTGAACCCTCCCGAGCTAGGGTTGACGGCGGCGGCGTCTCTGGAACTTTTCATGGATAATGGCTCGGTTTTTAGGGTTTACGCGTCGGGAAGATTAATAGGCGAAAGGGCGGCGGCTGGAGACGCCCGTGGGGCCCACACCACCCCACGGCGTGGCAGAGGGTGGGGCCGCGCCGCCCCATGGTGTGGCTGGCTCGCGGCCCCCCTCCGTCTCTCCTTTGGACTCCGTGTACGTGTTGGAAAAATAGGAGGTCCTGTCCAATTTCGTCCAATTCCGAGAATATTTCCAGACTAGCTTTTCTGGAATACAAAAACAGCAGAAAACAGGAACTGGCACTGTGGCATCTTGTTAATAGGTTAGTCCCAGAAAATGCATAAAAATGCTATGAAGTGTATATAAAACATGTAACAATTGGTATAATATAACATGGAACATCAGAAATTATAGATACGTTTGAGACGTATCAAGCATCCCCAAGCTTAGTTCTACTCGTCCTCGAGTAGGTAAAACGATAAAAACAAAATAATTTCTGAGGTGACATGCTACCAACATAATCTTGATCAAATAGTATTGTAAAGCACATGTTATGAATGAAGTGATCCAGGTCAATGGTCTATAGTTTGCTAACAAATAGATAATGAGCAAACAACTGAATCATATAAGCAAAAACTTTTCATGAATAGTACTTTCGAGACAAGCATCAAAAGTTTTGCATAAGAGTTAACTCATAAAGCAATAGATTCTAAGTAAAAGGTATTTAACCAACACAAAGGAAGATTTAAGCTTCAGCAATTGCTTTCAACTTTCAACATATATATCTCATGGATATTTGTCAACACAAAGCAATATAATAAGTACAATATACAAGCATATAAAAATTGTTGCACCAAAGTTGACACTAGTGTTTGCTTCTGAGATAGAAAGAAGTAGGAAAACTGACTCAACATAAAAGTAAAAGAAAGGCCCTTCGCAGAGGGAAGCAGGGATTAAATCATGTGCTAGAGCTTTTTAAGTTTTTGAAATCATATAGAGAGTAAAAATAAGTTTTGAGAGGTGTTTGTTAATTGTCAACGAATCAGAAAATGGAAAGTACAATATGACCCCTGCCAACCAGACTTTTAAGAGCGGCTCCCATGAAGGACGTTATTTCTACCAGCAAGGCAGATCATCCCTCTTTCTCTTTTGTTTACACATGCAGATATTTCACTGTCATTGCTTGACTGATAAATCAGGGCAAAAATGTGAAGAGAATTAAGCGGTTAAAGTTGTAATTAATTGGGACTGGGCACCCCATTTGCCAGCTCTTTTTGCAAAATTAATGGATAAGCGGATGTATATGCCGCTAGTCCGGTGGTAAAGTCTGTTTGACAGTGACATAAAGACATCCACCCCGTCCTCATGAGCTTGGTAAACATTGACACAAAAAGGAATAATAAAGTTTTGAATAGTTTAAAGGTAGCACATGAAAAATTTACTTGGAGTGGCAAGGAAATACCACATATAGGTAGTTATGGTGGACACAATGGCATGGATTTTGGCTCAAGGTTTTGGATGCACGAGAAGCATTCCCTCTCAGTACAGATTTAGGCTAGCAAGGTTATTTGAAGCAAACACAGGATATCAACCGACAACAAGACTCATATGAAAACATATTGCAAGCATTATAAGACTCTACACTGTCTTCCTTGTTAACCAAACCCTTTTACTAGAAAATATCTAGACCTTAGAGATACCAATCATACAAACCAAATTTCAACAGCTTTACGGTAGTTCTTCACTAATAGGTTTTAACCACATGATACAAAAGCTTAAACATGAACTACTTGATAACTCAAAACAATTGACAAGTATCAAATTATCCAATACAGTGATCTACAAGAATATGTAAGCTTTTTCCATTATACCATCTACCACATGCAGCATTTTCTGTTCCAACCAAACACCAATCAATTTATTTCAACACAAACTCTCCAAACAATTATAAGTGAAGCAAGAGAGTACTTTCTTTAAAAGAACTAACAGCTCTGAATAAGAGATGCATGAAAAACAGGAGCTAAAAGCAAAACAGTAGCTAACAAGAATACTCAACAAGTATAAGTGAAGAATAGGAGTATTCACATGAAAAAGCGGAGCGTGTCTCTCTCCCAAACAAGATGCTAGGATCCAATCAAGTTGATCTCAGAAAATAAAATAAAAGCGAAAATAAAAGCACACAGACGCTCCAAGTAAAGCACATATGATGTGAAAGAATTAAAATAGTTTCACTAGAGATGACCTGATAAGTTGTTGATGAAGAAGGGGATGCCTTGGGCATCCCCAAGCTTAGACGCTTGAGTCTTCTTGAAATATGCTGGGGTGATCCATGGGAGCATCCCCAAGCTTAAGCTCTTCACTCTTCTTGATCACATTATATCATCCTTCTCTCTTGACCCTTGAAAACTTCCGCCACACCAAACTCAGAGTAATTCTCATTAGAGGGTTAGTGCACAATCAAAAACTCACATGTTCTATAAGGACACAAACATGACCGTTACTTTTAAACATTAGCTACTGCCACTGATGTTATGTGAAGCTCTTCCACCTAAAAAAGAATTCCACTCAACACTAGTAAAAGAGAGAATGCAAAATAAAAGACAGAATCTGTCTAAAACAGAACAGTCCGTAAAGACGAATTTTTTCGAGGCACTTACGTTGCTCAATCGAAAAACTCAAAACTAACGAAAGATGCGTACATATCTGAGGATCACGCACAAAATTTCAGATTTAAATAATTTTTCTGTGATTTTACAGAAGCAATACGGTGAACAGCAGAAATCTGTTCCTGCGCAGAAATCCAAATCTAGCATCATCTTCTATTAGAGGCCTTACTTGGCACAACAATGCAAGAAAATAAAGATACAAAGGCATTGCTACAGAAGTAAACAACACCTTGACTAAAAAGAAAACAAAAGATAATGGGTTGCCTCCCATAAGCGCTTTCTTTAATGCCTTTTAGCTAGGCTATAAGATTTTAATGATGCTCTCATAAGATAAGAGTTGAAAAACAAAAGAGAGCATCAAGAGCAAATATCAAACACATTTAAGTCTAACCCACTTCCTATGCAAAGGAATCTTGTAAGAAAATAAATCAATAAAGCACAAAGTGACTAGCATAGGAAGGCAAAACAAGTGCAACTTCAAAATTTCAACATAAAGAGAGAGACTTAATATTATTGAGATATATGAAACCGTGTCTCCCTCTCTCATAAGGACCAATAGGTCTTAAAGTACCAGCAAATAAAAGCAATCAAGAGAAAGCTCAAAACTTCATCATAAAGAGAGAAATTTAGTAACATGAAGATTTCTATAACCATACTTTCCTCTCTCAAAATAATTTTCAGTGGCATCATGAATAAACTCAACAATATAGCTATCACATAAATCATTCTTATCATGATCCACATGCATAAAAGTATCATTACTCTCCACATAAGCATAATCAATTTCATTAGTAATAGTGGGAGTAAAACTAGCACATCCATCATTATAATCATCATAAATTAGAGGAAAGTATCATCAAAGCGAATTTCCTCCTCCAAATAGGGGATTAAAAATAATATTTTCATCAAAACCAGCTTCCCCAAGCTTAGAGCTTTCCATGGCATTAGCAATAATGGTGTTCAAAGAATGTATGCTAATAACATTGCTATATCATGATTGTTATGTAAATAAATTTCCATAGGCTTTTTAATTTTCTCTTCAAACATCTCATGTCCCAACTCAAGATAAATTTCATAAAGCTCTCTCATGTTGTTTTCAGCCATAGGACTAGTTTCAAGGAAAGTAACCATTGATAGCAAGTAAAGAGCTAGACATAATAACTCAGCAAGACAATAACAAAGTAATGAGATTGGAAGCGTGAGACTCCCCTTGCAGAAGTCTTCTCACTCCCCGGCAACGGCGCCAGAAAAAGTTGCTTGATGACGTGGATCACACGTTCGTTGGGAGACCCCAAGAGGAGGTATGAAGTAGTGTAGCAGAAGTTTCCCTCAGTATGAAACCAAGGTTTAATCGAACAGTAGGAGTAAGAAATCACTTCTGAAGGTTGTCAGTGTGTGCTGACGTGGAACCTGCACACAACACAATCAAACAACTTTGCCCCAACGAAACAGTGAGGTTGTCAATCTCACTGACTTGCTGAAAACAAAGGATTAAACGTATGGTGTAGAAAACAGTAGTAAATTGCAGAGAATGAAAAGGAACAATGATTGCAGTAGGTTGTATTATCAGTGTAAAAGAATGGACCGGGGTCCACAGTTCACTAGTGGTGTCTCTCCATAAAAGATAACTAACATGCTAGGTGAACAAATTACAGCTGGACAATTGATAAAATATTGAGCGCATAACAATGCATATATATAACAAGATGACTACTATGATATTCAATTGGGCATCACGACATAATACATAGACCGTTATCCAACTGCATCTATGACTAATAATCCACCGCCAGGTTAACATCCGTGTCCCCGTTGGTATTAAGTTGCAAGCAACAGATTATTGCATTAAGTAAAGTGCGTAATGTAAACAACACAATTATCCTTAGACAAAGCATTGCTGTTTTACCCTAGTGGCAACAGCACATCCACAACCTTAGAAGTTGCTGTCACTCTCCCAGATTACTGGAGACTGAACCCACTATCTAGCATAAATACTCCCTCTTGGAGTTAAAAGCATCTACTTGGCCAAATCATCTACTAGTAATGGAGAGCTTGCAAGATCATAAATAACATATAAGATAGATTGATAATCAACTTGACATAGTATTCAATATTCATCGGATCCCAGCAAACACAACATGTAGTATTACTAATAGATGATCTTGATCATGTTAGGCAGCTCACAAGACCTAAACATGATAGCACAAGGAGGAGAGACAACCATCTAGCTACTGCTATGGACCCGTAGTCCAAGGATGACTACTCACGCATCACTCCGGAGGCAGGCATGGCGATGTAGAGCCCTCCGGTGATGATTCCCCTCTCCGACAGGGTGCTGGGAAGAGCTTCTGAACCCTCCCGAGCTAGGGTTGACGGCGGCGGCGTCTCTGGAACTTCTCGTGGATAATGGCTCCGGTTTTAGGGTTTACGCGTCGGGAAGATTATATAGGCGAAAGGGCGGCGGCTGGAGACGCCCGTGGGGCCCACACCACCCCACGGCGCGGCAGAGGGTGGGGCCGCGCTGCCCCATGGTGTGGCTGGCTCGTGGCCCCCCTCCGTCTCTCCTTTGGACTCCGTGTACATGTTGGAAAAATAGGAGGTCCTGTCCAAGTTTCGTCCAATTCCGAGAATATTTCCAGACTAGCTTTTCTGGAATACAAAAATAGCAGAAAACAGGAACTGGCACTGTGGCATCTTGTTAATAGGTTAGTCCCGGAAAATGTATAAAAATGCTATGAAGTGTATATAAAACATGTAGCAATTGGTATAATATAAGCATGGAACATCATAAATTATAGATACGTTTGAGACGTATCAGAACGCTGTTTTGACATCCATCTGCCATATCTCATAATCATGATATGCAGCTGCTGCTAGCAAAACCCGAATAGATTTAAGCATCGCTACTGCTGAAAATGTTTCATCGTAGTCAATTTCATGAATTTATCGGAAACCTTTTGCGACAAGTCGAGCTTTGTAGACGGTCACGTTACCGTCAGCGTCAGTCTTTTTCTTAAAGATCCATTTATTCTCGACGGCGTTGCGCCCTTCGGGAATCTCCATCAAAGTCCAAACTTTGTTGTCATACATGGATCCTATTTCGGATTTCATGGCCTTAAGCCATTTCTCGAACTCGGGTCCTTCCATCGCCTCTTTGTAACTCGTAGGTTCGTCTTGTTCAATTAACATGATGGTACAAACAGGATTGTCGTACCACTCAGGAGGGGTACGGGTTCTTCCAGACCTACGAGGTAAAATAGCTTCCTCGACATTTTCTCCCACTCCATCTGTTATGGAGGACGGTTCAGGAACAGTTTCCGTTGCGCCACTAGAAATTTCGAGTTCAGGATCAACTATCTCGTCGAGGTCTATTTTCCTCCCACTTACTCCTTTAGCGAGAAACTCTTTCTCGAGAAAGGTGTCGTTCTTCGCGACAAACGTTTTGCCCTCGGCTTGATTGTAGAAGGTATATCCTATGGTTTCCCGTGGATATCCTACAAAGACGACCTTCTCCGATTTCGGTTCGAGTTTATCGGGTTGTAGTTTCTTAACGTACGCCTCACAACCACAAACCTTCAGGAACGACAACTTAGGTTTCTTGCCATGCCATATCTTATACGATATCGTTGCTACGGATTTGGATGGAGCCCTATTTAAAATGAATGCGGCTGTTTCTAACGCATATCCCAAAACGATACAGGCAAGTCGGTAAGAGACATCATATACTGCATGCTATCTAATAAAGTACGATTACGTCGCTCGGACACACCGTTGCGTTGCGGTGTTCCAGCAGGCGTAAGCTGTGGTACGATGCCACATGCCTTCAGATGTGTGACAAACTCAAAACTCAAATATTCGCCACCACGATCGGATCGAAGGTGCTTGATTTTCTTGTTGAGTTGATTTTCAACCTCACTCTGAAATTTCTTGAACTTTTCAAACGTTTCAGACTTGTGTTTCATTAAATAGATATACCCGTATCTACTCAAATTATCAGTGAAGGTTACAAAATAACGATAACCATTGCGTGTCGGCACGCTCATTGGACCGCACACATCTGTATGTATAACTCCCAATAAGTCCGACGCCCGTTCCATAAACCGTTGAACGGTGTCTTGGTCATTTTGCCCATAAGGCATGGTTCGCAAGTGTCAAGAGATCCAAAATCTAGTGACTCCAAAAGTCCATCAGAATGGAGTTTCTTCATGCGCTTTATACCAATATGACCGAGACGGCAATGCCACATATACATGGCGGTATCATTACTAAGTCTAATCCTCTTGACATCTACGTTATGGATGTGAGTACTACTATCGAGATTCAACAAGAATAAACCATTACTCTCAGGAGCATTAACATAAAAGATATCATTCATCAAAATAGTACAACCATTTGATACTGAATTAAACGAATATCCATCTTGCAACAAGCAAGATCCACTGATAATGTTTACACTCAAAGCTGGTACAAAATAACATTTATTCAAACCAAAACTAATCCCGATGGTAGATGTAGAGGGAGCGTGCCGACGGCCACCACGTCAACTTTTGATCCATTGCCGACGCGCATCGTCACCTCGTCCTTCGCCAGGCGCCGTTTATTCCTCAACTCCACCTGAGAGTTACAAATATGAGCAACAGAACCGGTATCAAATACCCATGCATTACTCCGAGCGCTATTAAGGTAAACATCTATAACATGTATATCAAATATACCTTTCTCTCTTCCGACAATCTCCCTTGCAGTAGAAGCATTCCACGCCAGGTTTGGGACCAGGTTTGTTAGCCTTGGATTTGGCAACGTGTTTGCCATCCTTCTTGGGCTTCTAGTTCTTCCTTCCCTTGCCGCCAGATTTCTTAAAATCGACGGTCTTGTTGACCATGAACAGCGTGTGCTCCTTCTTAATTTCCACCTCAGCAGTCTTGAGCATCACGAACACCTCAGACAGGGACTTAGCCATGCCCTGCATGTTATAGTTCATGACGAAGCCTTTGAAGCTAGGAGGCAACGATTGCAGCACCCTATCAATCGCCTGCTCATCAGGAATCTTGCATTCCAGAGCATTCAGGCGTTGAACGTAGCCAGACATTTTGACCACGTGCTCGCTCACACTGCTACGCTCTTCCATCTTGGCTGAGAAGAAGAGCTCAGAAGCTTCATACCTCTCAGCCTTGGCTTGCGGCGCAAAGACAACTTTGAGATAAGTAATTATCTCAAAAGCACTCATCTTCTCAAAACGCTTCTGCAGGTCGGCTTCCATGGCGTAGAGCATGCCACTCTAGACAAAGGAGGAATCGTCCATCTTGGACGCATAGACTTTCTTGTCGTCCTCAGAAGCATTGTCTGCGGGCTTGTCACCTATGACGGCCTCAATGACGTAGGCCACCTTGTGGGGAGTGAGGAGGATCCTCAGGTTGCGGAACCAGGACATGAAGTTCGACCGATTGGTCTTAAGCTTTTCTTTCTCAAGGAACAGGCCTAGGTTAAAGGTGGGTCGAGACATCTACAATGGAATTTGCAAAAACATAAGACTTTGTTCATAATAAAATATGGGTTCAAGTTTTAGAAAAATAAAACTACCAGAACTCCCACTCAAAACGAACATCCCCGCATCGTTTTAGTGATTACACGATCCTAATCCATTATACTACCCCCGATCGTCACGGCCGATAGCATAACTTCAAAAGTGGACATCGCTATGTCGATCACAACAACTATGTGACTCGTGCTTAACCTTTCGGTCACTGTGTTCCGAGGCCATGTCTGTACATGCTAGGCTCGCCAAAAAATAACCTATAGCGTATTGCTTGTGCAACGTGGCTTACACCCACGTTATGCGAACGCAGATACGTCTGACACCCGATCATCATGGCCTGCCTCGTATCGGAGAACTTTCGGTGGTGCACGCTAAAGGAAGAACACTATTGGTATTTTTGGAGGGATCATCTTATATTACTACCACTGTGTAACTAATATATAAATATATATATATACACAATATAAGATGCACACAATAACATAACATCAAAAATGTAATGCGACATGATATGGTCTTGCGCCGATGGTCTCCTTCGCGCTCATAGTTTATAAACAATTTATTAAACTTACCTCGACCATATCACATTGCCCCTGCAAAATAAAGTTAGACGCTTTCTACTTTATCTTTTGCATATTTTACGTGGCTGCTAGGGCTTTCGTAAAAGAACCGTTCTTACCTACGAACAACCACAACAACGATCAAATAATTGTCTCTATTACACCCTTTTCAGGGCCCTCCATTGTAATTGCGATATCAACTATTGTAAGAGAGACAAACACCCGCCAGCCGCATATATGGTGCAAGCCATATGTATTGCGGAACCAGTCTCGCGTAAGAGTACGCGTAAGGTCGGTCCGGTCCGCTTCATCGAACAATGCCGTGATATAGACAAGTACACGCTAAAGGGTAACAAATATAGAAACGATGCCCACATTCAACATGTGTTCTAAAAACGTATAGATATATCTACGCATAGATCAACTCTGATACCACTGAAGGGAATCGTATGCAGAAAAAAAAACTTCCTAGCAATGATAACCAAAAACTAGCCAAGATCTATTTCTATGCAGATATACCGTAACGAAGGAGATCGATGTACATACCCTTGTAGACCGAAAGCGGGATTACGGTCCCGCACAAGCGTTGTTGGTGAAGCCGACGATGTAGTGGAAGAAGACGTACTTCCAGTGCCACCCGTGTAGCACCTCGTAGCTCTACACACGTACGGAGTTGACGACGACCTCCGAGCTCGAGATCCAGCGAAGCAGCAGAAGCAAAGACTTGGATCCAGCAGCACGGCGGTGTGCGTATGGTGCAGAAGCTTCTCTCCTCGTACGCAGCTCCAGAAACGGAACCACGCTCAAGGTAGGAGAGAAGGAGAAGGAGGGATGAATTTCAAGGCAAGGGTGCACCCCTATTTAAAGGAGAGGGAGGGCAGCCATCTTTGCTGGCCTGGCCATGTGGGACTATTCCCACATGGCCAGCCGCACCATGATGGTGCGCCGGCCCTAGGTGGGCCCCACCTAGGCCGGCTGGCCCCTTCCCCCTTTTTTTCCTTTTCCTTTTTTGGGGTTTTTCCCTAATGGGCCCCTAAGGCCCAATTAGGTGTAAATGCCATTAAAATTCGAATTTAATTAAATAAAAAATATATTTAATCATTAATTACACTAATTAATATTAAATACATATTATTTAATTCATTCGAGCTCCGAAACTTATTCCGTTGCCCTCCGATCATCATCGGACATGTCCCGGAACACTTCCGGTGTTCTCCTGAAGTTTCTCCTAATATCCAATCTTTATAAAACCGTCGCCTACCCTTAAGTGTGCCACCCTACGGTTCGGGATCACTCCAGACATGATCGAGACACGTTCTTCGACCAATGACTATCAACGGTGGCTGGATAACCGTGACAGTCCCTGTGCGTCCACGAATGTCTTTTTATCGTTTGAACCTTAGACGTCCAGTTTCAACCTTTTGCCTGATGATACTTAGATTGTCCGAGACTCGTTCCCCGGTATCACGATTACCGAGCTTGATCTCGTCACATGACAATTCTATCTTTACTCGTCTGTGATATTACATCCCCGTGACCTAGTCACATGCTTGCAAGCTCATTGATGTAATCTCACCGAGTGGGCCCAGAGTATCTATCCTGCTATGTGGATTGGCAAATCCCGCTCTTGATCACTCGCCTCTCCCACTTCCTTCGGATACCCGAAAGGGACACCTTTATTCTAAACTTACGAACAGCTCGCTTGCTTAGAAAGTACTTATTAGCGAGATGTGTTGAATCATCTCGACATAAGGTCTCGTGATGCCATATGAAATTAGGAATGCTTATCAACAAACAAATATAAAGGACCTGAGTGCATCATAATTTGTCACGTAGATCCAATCTTGTGCCACCATGTTTACAAAAAAGATCAATATAAGAAACAATCTTGTACTTTACATTAGCTGTTTTTTTACTACACAATTATAATTCAAAAATAAAGAAAACATTTAGTGCTTTACTTTTTACCGTTCTTACTACCTAACAACTAATTGATACGTGGTAGAGTTGGGGAAAATACAATTTTTCAGTTTCCTAGGATTGTTAGACGAGGATAGCCGAGAGTATTTTTTTTTTTGAAACTTAAACACAATATATATTAGGTCAGCAAGTCGCCTCATTAAAAACCTTCCAGTCCCCGTAGGTACCCTGGTAAGGAAAAGAGTGCGTCAGAAACTTGCTGTCTCAGGCGTTCACAATAGTTACATCGTTGGTTATTACATCACGCAAAAACAACGGAGGATCTCCATGCCAAATAGCATGTTCGACCTCAAGAAATTTAGCTAGAGTATCCGCTGCACTATTCGCCTCCCTGGGACAATGGTTAAACGAAACCACAGTAAAACTACGGCAGAGGAAAGAGCATTCTTCGTAGATAGCAGCCGCCGCACCCAGGGAATTCCCTCCATTCTGCATGATCTGCAGCACCTCCAGGTAGTCAGATTCAACGATCACACGATTACATCCTACTTGACCAGCTAGGAGTAGTCCATTACGAAGAGCGTGGGCTTCTGTTGTGGCTGCGTCCTCCACATGTTGGAGCGACCACCTACCACCTGAAACAAAACAAAAACAGTGTGATCTCGGATAATCGCCCATGTACCACCTGTTCCAGAGTCGATATCAAAGGCAACATCTACATTCAGCTTCACAAAGTTCTCAGGCGGCTTCACCCATCCTTGCCGAACCAAGGAAGACAGTCTATTCTTTTTGATACGTGAGTAGTTAAGTGCCAAGGCTGCTATAGATTGGGCTGACCTCCTTGGGTCTTGGACAGGTTCGCCATGCGTTTGTTGGAAATATGCCCTAGAGGCAATAATAAAAATGTTATTATCATATTTCCGTGTTCATGATATATGTTTATTTTCCATGCTATAATTGTATTAACCGAAAACATAATACATGTGTGGTTGCATAAACAACACCGTGTCCCTAGTAAGCCTCTACTAGACTAGCTCGTTAATTAATGATGGTTATGGTGAGTTGTTAATTAATTAACGGGATCATGTCATTAGAAGAATGACGTGATGGACAGACCCAACTAAGCATAACAATATTGATCGTTTCATTAAGTTTATATTGTCATGCCTTTAATTGTCAAGTATCCTGTTTCTCAGACCATGAGATCATGTTATTCCCGAGTACTGGAAGAATACTTTGGGCACATCAACCATCGCTTCGTGACAGGGTGATTATAAAGGTGTCTTACAGGTATCTCTGAAAGTACTTGTTGAATTACATGAATCGAGACTGGATTTGTCCCTACATGTTTCATAGAGATATACTCTGGGCCCACTCGGTAATGCACATTCGGTAACGCTTGCAAGCACGTGACTAATGAGTTAGTCACAGAGAATGTTGTATTACGGAACGAGTAAAGAGTACTTACCGGTAACGAGATTGAACTAGGTATAGTGATACCGACGATCGAATCTCGGGTAAGTAAAATGTCGCGTGACAAAGGAAATTGTACACGGATTATAGTAGTCCACAACATAGTGGTTCAACCGATAAAGATCTTCGTTGAATGTGTGGGAGTCATTATGGATATCCAGGTCCCTCTAATGGTTATTGATCGGAGAGGTGTCTCTATCATGTCTGCACGTTCTCGAACCCGTAGGTGAAGGGAATCGTATGCAGAAAACAAAAAATTTCCTAGCAACGATAACCAAAAACTAGCCAAGATCTATTTCTATGCAGATATACCGTAACGGAGGAGATCGATGTACATTCCCTTGTAGACAGAAAGTGGGATTACGCTCCCGCACAAGCATTGTTGATGAAGCCGACGAGGCCGACCTCAAGGTCATGTAGTGGAAGAAGACGTACTTCCAGTGCCACCCGTGTAGCACCTCGTACCTCTACACACGTACGGAGTTGACGACGACCTCCGAGCTCCAGATCCAGCGAAGCAGCGGAAGCGAACACTTGGACCCAGCAGCACGGCGGTGTGCGTATGGTGGAGAAGCTTCTCTCCTCGTACGCAGCTCCAGAGACGGAACCACGCTCAAGGTAGGAGAGAAGGAGAAGGAGGGATGAATTTCAAGGCAAGGGTGCACCCCTATTTAAAGGAGAGGGAGGGCAGCCATCTTTGCTGGCCTGGCCATGTAGGACTATTCCCACATGGCCAGCCGCACCATGATGGTGCGCCGGCCCTAGGTGGGCCCCATGTGGCCCACCTAGGCCGGCTGGCCCCTTCCCCTCTTTTTTTCCTTTTCCTTTTTTGGGGTTTTTCCCTAATAGCCCTTAAGGCCCAATTAGGTGTAAATGCCTTTAAAATTCGAATTTAATTAAATAAAAAAATATTTAATCATTAATTACACTAATTAATATTAAATACATATTATTTAATTCATTCGAGCTCCGAAACTTATTCCGTTGCCCTCCGATCATCATCGGACATGTCCCGGAACACTTCCGGTGTTCTCCTGAAGTTTCTCCTAATATCCAATCTTTATAAAACCGTCGCCTACCCTTAAGTGTGCCACCCTACGGTTCGGGATCACTCCAGACATGATCGAGACACGTTCTTCGACCAATGACTATCAACGGTGGCTGGATAACCGTGACAGTCCCTGTGCGTCCACGAATGTCTTTTTATCGTTTGAACCTTAGACGTCCAGTTTCAACCTTTTGCCTGATGATACTTAGATTGTCCGAGACTCGTTCCCCGGTATCACGATTACCGAGCTTGATCTCGTCACTTGACAATTCTATCTTTACTTGTCTGTGATATTACATCCCCGTGACCTAGTCACATGCTTGCAAGCTCATTGATGTAATCTCACCGAGTGGGCCCAGAGTATCTATCCTGCTATGTGGATTGGCAAATCCCGCTCTTGATCACTCGCCTCTCCCACTTCCTTCGGATACCCGAAAGGGACACCTTTATTGTCATGCTAAATAAGACATGACGTTTGATGCAATACAAGCACCTTCCATAAGTAGCGATTAGATATGATCTCACGGTCAAAGGTATGAACACTACGTTTCTATATATCTTGGGTGTGTGTCCATCACATCATTCACCTAATGACATGACTCCATTATCAATTGACATAAATGTCCATGATCAGGAAACCTTGATCATCGGTTGCCCAATGGACTAGTTAAGAGGCTACTAGGGACCTGGCTGTTTACATACCACACGTGCATTAATGTTTCCGCTTAATACAGTTATAGCATGGTACAAAACATATTATGAACAGTTGAGATATGACAAATAAAACATCTTTATTAATTGCCTCTAGGGCATATCTCCAACAGTAGGGTCACACACTTAACGTTCGGTAACTCTAGAGTAGCTCTGGGATAATTTTATTAATGGTGTCCGAATATTGTTCGGAGTCTCGGATGAGATCCTAGACATCACGAGGAGCTCCGGAAGAGTCCGGAGGTAAAGATTTATATATGGCAAGTTAATTTCCGGGTTCCGGAAAGGTTCAGGATTTTTTCGGCAGAATGTCGGAATGTTCTAGAAGGTTCCGAAGGGTCCCACTGTGAGCCCACCTGTCCTGGACGACCAAGGGTGGCCCACTGGTCCATTTGACCAGCCCTCCTTGGTCCATGTGGTCAATCAATGGGCAGCCCTTAAATGGGGTGTTACCACTCTTGAAAGAGGGGGTTACTACCTTTTAAAGGAGATGGGGTTACCACTCTTTAAAGAAGGGGTTACTACCTCGGGAATTAAGTGGCTGCAACTCCCTTGCCTATATAAGAGAGGAGAGAGGCACACCATGTGGGTCCAATCGCTGCCGCATCTCCTCCTCCCTCCCGCGCACCGCTTAGCGAAGCTCTGCCCGCGGCAAACTCTCCATCATATCCACCGCCACGCCGTCGTGCTGCTGGAATCGATCCCACCTACTTCTCCCTCTCGCTTGCTGGATCAAGAAGAGGGAGTGATCATCGAGTTGTACGTGTGCAAGCCTCCGGAGGCACTGCTCGTTTGCGGTGCTGATCGGATCGAACATCGTCAACAACTTCACCGAGCTGCGTTGAATTAAATGTTCAACGCGCGTGTTCTTCAAGGGTATGATGAACTACTCTCCCCGTTACTAGCATCTTCTAGATTGGATCTTGAGTGTTGCTTCCGCATGTGAGAGAAATTTTTTGTTTTCTATCGCGCAAACTCCTACAGTGGTATCAGAGCCGGATCTATGCGTAGATTTTTTGGTACGGGTAGAACACATATGTGTATGTGGGCGTTGATAATCATGTTATTGCTTCCTTTGTGTATTTTGAATCTTAGTGGCATAGTGGGATGAAGCGGCCCGGACTAACTTTACATGTCGGCGTACATGAGACTTGTTCCACGACTGACATGCAACTTGTATTGCATAAGTGGCTTTGCGGGTGTCTCTCTCTCCCACTATAGTTAAGATTTAATCTACAACGGGTTGTTAATAATTTGTTTATCACCGTTGTGGTTTCATGTTCGTAGGTAAGAACAGTTCTTTCTTCGAAAGCCCTAAGCCACGTAAAATTTGCAAAGAATAAGGGAGAGGCATCTTGTAACATCCCAAAAATATTATCAGGATTATATTCCAAAAATGAGAACCAACAAAAACTTTTTGTTGTTTATTGTATGTTAATTGCTTCTTGTTACTTGAGTTGTTGTTCCTGCTGTTTGTGTGAGTGTTTGCTCTAGTGAACACTAGTAAGAAAGAAAGAAAACAAAATACAAAATCAAAGCAAGAAAATAAAAGTGACAAGTAGTCACTTAAAAATCTCAAAGTGACAAACTCAATTTTTTTTCAAACCAAAGTCAGTGGAGATGCAATGTAAACACTCCCCATTTTGTTCCTACTACTTTCCCCTTTCAAATATTATTTTTGAACTTGTTTTAAAATTCTAAAATAAAAACAAATAGAAATAAATCAAATTACCTTAAACCAAGTACTATAAAAGAAAATGTTGCCAAACATTTTATTTGGCAATGCCAATTTTTGTGGAGCTTCTACATGTTATGAGGAGGCCCCACAAATATTTGCAGAATTTTCTAAAATGTTTAAGTACCTCAAATAAATCTAGGAAAAGCTTCTGGATATTGAAATAAAACTGAAAAATAAAAGAAAAGAGGAAGGAGGGGGTTTTCTGCAAAATGGTCATCGACCTCAGCCCCGACGACCATCGCCGTGTCGCCTTCACCGTCGTCGCCGTTTTTTTTCGCCGCCAGGACCCCCCTGGCCGCGCTCTCCCTCGCCCTCGACCCTCTGCACCTCTCTGCACCGCAGGGAAGAAAACGGGCACCTCTCCCGTCGCCTTAACGCCGATGTTCCCCGACGACCGCCGCGGATGCATTGGACGGCGCCGAGCAAATTGGCCCCCGTCTCTGCTCCCCGACACGCACCACTCCTCTAGATGATTCTAGAACCTTGCCGGACCCCGTTAAACCCCAAGCCGCCACGAGCCTCTGCACCCTCGCCGTGTAATCGAAGAAATGGTCGCCGTGGACGCGCCATGGCCGCCGCCGTAGACCTCGACCATCGTGGACCGCCCCGAGCCTATAAAAGCACCCTGAGACCTCACTGAGACACCACACCTCTCCCTCGCGCTCTCCCTCGCTTCAATTTAGTCTATGCACCGCCGGAAGGCCGTGCACTGCCGCACCCGACGCCGCCGTTGAGGTCGTGCATCGCCGCGACGCCACACCCTTCCATTCTCCCCTCTGACCCCTCTACGCTGTTGCCCGAGCTCACCGCACTCACCCAGGCTTCTTTTCCCTCTTTTTAGCGCACGGACGCGACCCCGAAGCTCCGCCGAAGTTGCTGCCCGACGCCGACGAAGAGCGCGACATCGCCGCCGTCGACAGAGACTTCCCCAGCAACTGCCGCTCGCACCATCGTCTTCCCCGAGCCGCCGCCGTCGATTCGCGTCATCGCCGCTTCCTCCCGAGCCCCTAGGTGAGAGATCCGTCCACCTCGCCGTCGCCGGCGCGGCAGCGCCGCCCGTTTTAGGTCGCCGGCGTTTGCCGTCGACGTGGACAAACGTGGGCCGTTGGATCTGAATCCAACGGCAGCGTACCGTTTCGTTTATTAGAGAGAGACTGACGTGTGGACCCCACCCGTCAGCATTTTATTATTTTCCCCGCGCGCACTGTGTCGCTGACGTGTAGGTCCCACCTGCCAGCCTTTTCAACATTATCCAGAATAGTAAACTTTTCGAATTTAAATCTCTCTGTGAATTCAGTACTGGATCCAACTTTGAAATTCAATATCTCGAGATTTAGGAATCCAAATAAATCAAACTCAACTGTTCTGGAAAGCTTATGAAATTGTTTAACCAACACAATTGGTCTCATGTCATTTAATTAAATAAGTAAAAAGTATTATTGAAAATGCACAGAAGGTTTAAATTCTAAACTTGTTTGTTTCTGATGCTCTGTTAGTCCAAATAATTCCAAACCAATTTTGCTAGCTTAGTACTGCCTTGTGTTAGCTCCCCTAATTTTGGTAGAATTAATTAAGTAGTATAATTGTTGACTTTAAGATAAACCCTTCTGGACTAAAACAACAAATATGTTTATTGGTTGATCCAAATGAGTTAGGACCAATTTTGTTAGCTCACATATAGCCATGTTTAGTTACCCCTAAAAGGGTTTAATTTTTGGAACAATAGAATTTAATTGGTAGCTAAAACTTGATTATTAAGCTACTGGATTCAATCCAATGTGTAGGGAGTTTGGTAACTCCAAATGATCCAATTCAAATTGGGTTGTATTCTACACATCAGTGGCTTTCCATAGAATTTTAGTTTGTATTTTTGTGACCAACAGAACTCAAGTTGTGGAATTAAACATGAATAACTAGTTTCTGCCATAATTTGGACTTAATTAAATAATGTTTAATTCAATTTATTTGAAAACCAAATTGTGTGGTTTGATGTGTGCAGTAGCTAATTGTGATGTTATGATGGTTATGTTGAGTGATTGCTTGTATAGCTTAGTGATTGTTTGCATTGTTTGTTTGTTAATTAGACGAGAACGTTGTCGGATATATCGAGGAAGGAGAGTTTGCTGAATTTGAAGAACAAGAGCAAGATCACTTTGCCAAGCAAGGCAAGCTATTCTCTGAGCTTGCACTACCAACATATGCATCTACTTTCATAACATGTTTACTCTCAAAGCAAGATTTACAAAACCCATTTCAAAAATATATGGATATTATTTTGCCACCCTATGTAGTAGTTTATATAAAACTTTAGGATGGGAAAACAATGTTGTTTATTCAAAACTCCTTTGAAATTTCTTGTGAGTTTATGAAACCGAGATGTCGGTGTTGGAGTGGAAAGTGGAAAAATGGTGATGTTTATGAAAAATGCACAGTGTCCTAGTACTATGGAAACCAATCCTACCCTGTGCGACCACATTTACCACATATGGGAAAAGGCGTAGTCATGTAGTTTGCTCTTATTAGTATGGGATACCTCATCGACGGAGATGACTCCGTTATGCATGAGGGGATGGTCCGAGGATCTACCCCCTGACCCGGGTCCTCACACAAGTTGGTGGGGAGGATAGAAGGTTCCACCATAAACCGCCGGACAAAACTATGAGTCCTCACACTTAGGGTTTCTGACGGGAAACCGGACTGGGTGTCGATGGAAAGTGTCATATGGGAAGGATCCTATACTAGCATGAGCAAATAAGAGGCTATGGCCGGCGGCTTACTTCGCATACACCTGGTATGGCGAGACGTGGCAGACACGATGAGTTGCCGGATGGATGTGGGTTAAAAGCGTGCTACCTCTGCAGAGTGTTAAAAACTATTCGAATAGCCGAGTCCTCGGATATGGACAATTGGGAGACTGTCCTAAGACCTTGTGCAAGTTTTAAAAAGGCTTTGAGTTTTTAAAGAAAAATGGAGTGGAGAATGTTTCCTACACCTATACCAACGGATCGGTATGAGGTGGTGGATGAAAGTGGACCATGACGGGCTATGGTCGGAAAAAGGAGAAGTTTTGGAAAAACAGATGAAAAGGTGACTTCTTTAAAGATAGTTATAAAACTCTTCTTACCTTTTTCAATAAAGATATAGAGATGTTTTAAATAAGAAAAGTTGTCAACTAAAATAAAACTGGTGCATACTCATGTTGGGTAGTTTGCGAGTACATTCAAATGTACTCATATTGGTTTCGTCCCTGGCTATTGTCCTAGCCAGACTACGAGGAGGAACACTACGCGAGCAGGATATGGCGACTTCTACGCCAACTAAGGATCTCCACAAGTCAGCTGCCTGTCGGGTTGTCATCGTTAGAATATGATGTCTACGCCGTAGCTTCCGCTGATATATTTGGTTTGGCCCATGAAGGCACCTATGTAAGAACTTGGTCTAAATGACCATTTATGTAAGACTTTTATTCGGTACTGTAATGGATGTAAACTTTGGTATCCAATTCGGATTATGTGCAACGACAGACTGATCACGGGATCGTTGTGTTAAGCATAATCGGGTATTTCGGACAGCTAGTCCGGGGTCCCCACAGACTTGGTATCAGAGCCATCCTGACTTTAGGAAACCTTAGTTAGCATGGTCGTTTGTCAAATGTTACAAAAGATGAATTTCTAAAAAGAAAGGAATGAAGTATTTTCGAAAATTGCTTATCTCCAATCCTCTTACTTATGCAAAATTTTACTCTCATTAAATGTTACATTTTCCTTAGTATCCCTAAAATTTTGTACACCTCTCATTAAGTTTAAAATTTGACTCACTTGTTGCCCTACTATATTAAAATTTTGATATACTTGTCACCTAACTAACTTAAAATTTTGCTTAAAAACTGTAGATGGCACTCCACTGGACCGAGTTCGTTCAGCTGGAGAAGGACAGCAAGCTGACGTTTGAGAGGGACTTGTTCGAGTTGACCAAGCTGTTAGGTCGCCCCGCTCCAGAGTTTGAGGGAGCTCAGATTGATGTTCACGGTGTTGGAAGGCTGAGCTGGCTCATCAGATCGTCAGTTCGCAGGAACATCAAGTCTCCCAATTCCAGGACGCTCATCTTCACCACCAAGGAGGCCACCTGGGTTGACGGTCTCTGTACTGCTACACAGAGGATGCTATCCCGACTTTGTGAGGAGCACAAGGCGGAGTTAGTAGACTCCCGTTTCCGGTTCTACGGGAGGCGCAACTGTGATGGACACCCTACTCCTTCACCTTACCACCCGATGTTTGGGAGCTACATCATGGACATGGAGATCTTACTTCAGTGCACTCAGGATGATCTGTTGCGCACTAGGATTCAGCTCCACTTCGACCGCGAGTCGCTCGTTGAGCTTCGCGAGAACGAGATGAAGCTGATGGTGGAGAAGGTTGCTCTTCTCAGGAAGAGGGCCCAGCTGAGGAAGACTATCGTGAAGCTCCGCACGAAGGTGGCAGAGCAGGATGGACTGATTGAGGATCTAGAGCACCATACTGACGAGATGGAGGAGGAGGGCGAGGATCTCCGCAAGGAGAACGACGCTTTCCTCAGTGACGATGATGACTTCGTGGAGGAGATGGACTGTGAGGAGGAGGATGATGAGGAGGAGTTAGTTGACGAGGAGGAGGAGCCACTCGAGCCAGTTCTCGAGGACGAGGAGGAGGATCCCGAGGAGCCAGCCTACCAGTCAGATGCTGACGTGTTAGAGCTGGAGGTTCCACCTCAGTAGGCGAGTGACTTGATCACTACCGCAGGATTAGGTTGACCCCCTATAGCTAGTCGAGTAGTAGCAGTGGTTCTTTTGGAAACCAGATGTTATGTTGTAAGCTTGATGTTGTTGTGAACTCCTTGATGTATTGTTTGTGAAATATAAGTATGTTTGTCTTGTTTAAATCTGTGTGAACTATTTTCATATAAATCTTAGGATTAATCAACCACTTGAGAGATCATCTTTTCCCTTAGTCGAACTTTTCTTGCCTTGTCTCTTATACCCGGTGTGCTTCAGGATGCCACCCCGTCGCAGCAATGCGGAAGGATCAGGATCAGCACCACCACCACCGGACCCAACCCCCACCCAACTTCTCGCACTTATCATGGAGGAGCGTGAAAATGCCCGGCAAGAGCGCCAAGCTCATCTCGCTGCCTTACAACAACTCGCAGCCGCTTACAACAATAACAACAACAACAACAACAACAATGGTGGTAACGGCAATGGTGATGGAAACCAGCGATCTACCTTGGGTGATTTTCAGAAGACCAACCCACCCACCTACTCCAAGGGACTTCACCCACTAGAAGCCGATGATTGGCTTCGCACCATCGGCAATAATCTTGAAGTTGCTGCTGTGGGAGAAAATGAGAAAGTGCTGTATGCAACCCACTATCTCGCTGGACCTGCAAGAGCTTGGTGGGAAACTACCAAGACTCTCCAGCCAGCTGGTCATGTCATCAACTGGGCTGAGTTCCAGGAGAAGTTCCGCAAGAAGCATATTCCTTACGGACTTATTGAGAGGAAGAAGGATGAGTTCCGCAAGCTGAGGCAGGGAAGTAGAGATGTGGTCGGTTATCTTGAGGAGTTTACCGACTTATCTCGGTATGCTCCTGATGACACCGACAAGGAAGAGAAGAAGATGGAGCGTTTCATGAGTGGACTTCATGATGAACTTCAGTGTGCTTTGGTTATCCATGACTTCCGTGATCTGGAGTCACTTGTGGACAAAGCCATCCAGCTGGAGACCAAGCGCAAGTCGATGTATGAAGGTCGCAAGAGGAGGATGAATGCTCAGGAAGGCTCGAGCAGCCAGAAACCTCGTATCTTTCAGCAGAACACCAGGCCTGCCTATCGTCCACCCCAAGCTCCACGCCCAATTACCCTAACCGCCCAAACAACTTCAACCGCCCCAATGACAATAACCGTCCCGGAGGAAACTTCAACAACTTCACCGCAATCCCAATGTGATCTGCTTTGAATGCGGCAACAAGGGTCACTACTCCAAAGAATGTCCCAATCCCAAGAGGAATGTCCAGCGCCCCAATGCGCCGGCACAGAACAATGGTCAAGGCCGCAATGGAAATGGAAATGGCAAGAATGCCGCACCTCGCGGAAATGCTGCTGTTGCCAAGGGTCGTCTGCACCACATCAATGCTGAAGAAGCTCAGGATGCTCCGGATGTTGTGCTGGGTACGTTCCTTGTCAACTCAGTACCTGCAACTGTTCTGTTTGATTCTGGTGCTACCCATTCATTTGTTACCCAAGAATTTGTTGCTAAGGGAGGTTTAGTTAAGAGCCTCTTACCCAAACCCATGGTCATCCAAATCCCAGAATCCACCGTAGAGACCAGATGTTTTGCTCCGATGTACCCCTTGAGATCAAAGGAGAAGTTTCCAGTTAACTTAATTGTTCTGGGAACCCAAGGCATCGATGTTATACTCGGTATGAATTGGTTAGCCAAGTACCATGGTCGAATTGACTGTGCCAGAAGAGCTGTATCCATCACCACCGACAAAGAAGTAGAAGTGGAGTATGTGTCTAAAACTAGTCAACCTCACCCAGGCTGCCATGAGAGCATAGCTCGACCCGCCCTAGATGAGATCCGTGTTGTTCATCTGTTCAAGGATGTTTTCCCAGAAGAATTGCCTGGTATGCCGCCAGATAGGGATATTGAGTTCATAATTGAGCTTATCCAGGAACATCCCCCATATCCCAAAAGCCTTATCGGATGAATCCGGAAGAACTGGTTGAGTTGAAGAAGCAGTTGGCTGATATGCTAAGCAAAGGTCTTGTCCGCCCAAGCGCTTCACCATGGGGATCACCCATTATTTTTGTGGACAAGAGAGACGGTACCACACGCCTGTGTGTGGATTATCGCAAGCTGAATGACGTGACCATTAAAAACAAGTACCCTCTTCCCAAGATCGAGGATCTGTTCGATCAAATGAACGGAGCCCGAGTCTTTTCAAAGATCGATCTTCGGACAGGTTACCATCAGTTGAAGATCGAGAGACAGATATTCCCAAGACCGCCTTCACCACTCGTTACGGTTGTTTGAATACACCGTGATGTCTTTTGGTCTGACCAATGCCCCAGCCTATTTCATGAATCTCATGAACAAGATTTTCATGGAGTACCTCGACAAGTTCGTGGTAGTTTTCCTTGATGACATCCTTATTTATTCCAAGACCGAAGAAGAGCATGCTGAACACCTGCGTCTAGTTTTGGAGACCCTCCAAGAGCACCAGCTGTATGCCAAACTTAGCAAGTGTGAGTTTTGGCTCAGTGAAGTGGCATTTCTTGGACATATTGTATCCGCTGGAGGAATTTCTGTTGACCCTGAGAAGATACAAGCCATTCTTGACTGGTTATCCCCAACCAATGTTTTTGAAATCCGAAGCTTTTCTCGGATTTTCCAGTATAGCCAAACCTCTGACCCAACTGTTGAAGAAGGACAAGAAATTTGAATGGACTCAGAAGTGTGAGGATAGTTTCCAAGAACTGAAGAAGAACTAACCTCAGCCCCAATCCTGATCATGCCAGACGTCACCCAGAGTTTCGACGTGTATTGCGATGCATCACGCCTCGGACTTGGTTGCGTTCTGATGCAAGAAGGCAAAGTTGTGTCGTACCTGTCCCGGCAGTTGCGACCGCATGAAGAGAATTACCCAACCCATGACTTGGAGTTAGCTGCTGTGTCTTTGCTCTTAAGAAGTGGCGTCCCTATCTTGCGGGACATCGCTGCGAGGTCTATACAGATCACAAAAGCTTGAAGTATATTTTCACCCAGAAAGATCTGAACCTGCGACAGAGGAGATGGATGGAATTAATCAAGGATTATGATATTGGAATCCATTATCACCCCGGAAAGGCTAATGTAGTTGCCGATGCCCTTAGTCGCAAACCTTGCACCCTGAATGCCCTGATCCAAGCCGAACAGCCAGCCTTGTTCAAAGACTTCCAAGATTTTGGACTAGAGCTTGTTAGCCATGGTTATCTCGCCAATTAGAGTTAACCCCAACCCTGATGGATCAAATCAAAGAAGCCCAGAAAGGTCATGAAAGCATAGAGGGAATTAGGAAGAAATTTCCCTCGGCAAAGCACCCGGTTTTACCGAAGATGCTGAAGGAGTGCTGAAATTCAATGACCGTATCTGTGTGCCCAATGTCACGGAACTTAAGGAGTTAATCCTGAAGGAGGCCCATGAGACCCCTTATTCAATCCACCCCGGCGGAACCAAAATGTACCAAGACCTTCGAGAAAGATTTTGGTGGCATGGAATGAAGCGAGAGATTGGTTCATTCGTAGCCAAGTGTGATATCTGTCAGCGAGTCAAGGCTGAACATCAGCGACCCGCTGGATTGCTTCAACCTTTGAAAATTCCCGAGTGGAAGTGGGATGAGATTGGAATGGATTTTATTACCGGACTTCCAAGATCCAACCGAGGCCATGATTCATCTGGGTCATCGTTGATCGACTGACCAAGGTTGCCCACTTTGTTCCTGTCAAGACCACTCATACCGGAGCTCAGTTAGCAGACCTGTATATTTCCAGAATAGTGAGCCTGCATGGTGTGCCTAAGAAGATTGTATCTGATAGAGGCACGCAATTCACCTCAAGATTCTGGAAATCCCTTCATGAAGCCCTCGGAACCAAGTTAGCCTTTAGCACAGCTTATCATCCCCAGACCGATGGCCAACTGAGCGAGTGAACCAGATATTGGAGGACATGCTTCGCGCATGTGTTCTATCCTATGGTTCCAAGTGGGAAGATTGTCTTCCGTTTGCAGAGTTCTCGTACAACAACAGTTATCAGTCTAGTCTGCAAATGGCCCCTTTTGAAGCCCTTTACGGCAAGAAGTGTCGTACACCCTGAATTGGTCCGATACCGGAGAGAGCAAATTGTTCGGACCAGATACCCTCCGAGAAGCTGAAGAGCAAGTTCAGCTTATTCGTGAACGTCTCAAAACTGCCCAATCCCGTCAGAAGAGTTATGCTGACACCAAGCGCCGTGACTCACTTTCAGTATCGGAGATTATGTTTATCTCCGAGTGACACCCCTCAAGGAATGCAGCGTTTCCATGTCAAAGGAAAGTTAGCGCCAAGGTATATTGGACCCTTCAAGGTCATTGCTCGTCGAGGAGAAGTATCCTATCAGCTGGAGTTACCCCAGGAGTTAGGAGATTATCATGATGTCTTCCACATTTCCTTGCTCCGGAAGTGTCTTGAAGTTCCTGACCAGCCTGATGTTTTCAAAAACATCGACCACCTCTCCATCGACCTGAACCAAGACCTGACTTATCGTGAGAGACCCCTCAAAATTCTCGAAGAAGATGTTCGTGTTACCCGAAGACGTGCGATTAAGTTCTATAAAGTTAATTGCTTCTTGTTACTTGAGAACCAACAAAAATGAGAACCAACAAAAACTTTTTGTTGTTTATTGTATGTTAATTGCTTCTTGTTACTTGAGTTGTTGTTCCTGCTGTTTGTGTGAGTGTTTGCTCTAGTGAACACTAGTAAGAAAGAAAGAAAACAAAATACAAAATCAAAGCAAGAAAATAAAAGTGACAAGTAGTCACTTAAAAATCTCAAAGTGACAAACTCAATTTTTTTTCAAACCAAAGTCAGTGGAGATGCAATGTAAACACTCCCCATTTTGTTCCTACTACTTTCCCCTTTCAAATATTATTTTTGAACTTGTTTTAAAATTCTAAAATAAAAACAAATAGAAATAAATCAAATTACCTTAAACCAAGTACTATAAAAGAAAATGTTGCCAAACATTTTATTTGGCAATGCCAATTTTTGTGGAGCTTCTACATGTTATGAGGAGGCCCCACAAATATTTGCAGAATTTTCTAAAATGTTTAAGTACCTCAAATAAATCTAGGAAAAGCTTCTGGATATTGAAATAAAACTGAAAAATAAAAGAAAAGAGGAAGGAGGGGGTTTTCTGCAAAATGGTCATCGACCTCAGCCCCGACGACCATCGCCGTGTCGCCTTCACCGTCGTCGCCGTTTTTTTTCGCCGCCAGGACCCCCTGGCCGCGCTCTCCCTCGCCCTCGACCCTCTGCACCTCTCTGCACCGCAGGGAAGAAAACGGGCACCTCTCCCGTCGCCTTAACGCCGATGTTCCCCGACGACCGCCGCGGATGCATTGGACGGCGCCGAGCAAATTGGCCCCCGTCTCTGCTCCCCGACACGCACCACTCCTCTAGATGATTCTAGAACCTTGCCGGACCCCGTTAAACCCCAAGCCGCCACGAGCCTCTGCACCCTCGCCGTGTAATCGAAGAAATGGTCGCCGTGGACGCGCCATGGCCGCCGCCGTAGACCTCGACCATCGTGGACCGCCCCGAGCCTATAAAAGCACCCTGAGACCTCACTGAGACACCACACCTCTCCCTCGCGCTCTCCCTCGCTTCAATTTAGTCTATGCACCGCCGGAAGGCCGTGCACTGCCGCACCCGACGCCGCCGTTGAGGTCGTGCATCGCCGCGACGCCACACCCTTCCATTCTCCCTCTGACCCCTCTACGCTGTTGCCCGAGCTCACCGCACTCACCCAGGCTTCTTTTCCCTCTTTTTAGCGCACGGACGCGACCCCGAAGCTCCGCCGAAGTTGCTGCCCGACGCCGACGAAGAGCGCGACATCGCCGCCGTCGACAGAGACTTCCCCAGCAACTGCCGCTCGCACCATCGTCTTCCCCGAGCCGCCGCCGTCGATTCGCGTCATCGCCGCTTCCTCCCGAGCCCCTAGGTGAGAGATCCGTCCACCTCGCCGTCGCCGGCGCGGCAGCGCCGCCCGTTTTAGGTCGCCGGCGTTTGCCGTCGACGTGGACAAACGTGGGCCGTTGGATCTGAATCCAACGGCAGCGTACCGTTTCGTTTATTAGAGAGAGACTGACGTGTGGACCCCACCCGTCAGCATTTTATTATTTTCCCCGCGCGCACTGTGTCGCTGACGTGTAGGTCCCACCTGCCAGCCTTTTCAACATTATCCAGAATAGTAAACTTTTCGAATTTAAATCTCTCTGTGAATTCAGTACTGGATCCAACTTTGAAATTCAATATCTCGAGATTTAGGAATCCAAATAAATCAAACTCAACTGTTCTGGAAAGCTTATGAAATTGTTTAACCAACACAATTGGTCTCATGTCATTTAATTAAATAAGTAAAAAGTATTATTGAAAATGCTACAGAAGGTTTAAATTCTAAACTTGTTTGTTTCTGATACTCTGTTAGTCCAAATAATTCCAAACCAATTTTGCTAGCTTAGTACTGCCTTGTGTTAGCTCCCCTAATTTTGGTAGAATTAATTAAGTAGTATAATTGTTGACTTTAAGATAAACCCTTCTGGACTAAAACAACAAATATGTTTATTGGTTGATCCAAATGAGTTAGGACCAATTTTGTTAGCTCACATATAGCCATGTTTAGTTACCCCTAAAAGGGTTTAATTTTTGGAACAATAGAATTTAATTGGTAGCTAAAACTTGATTATTAAGCTACTGGATTCAATCCAATGTGTAGGGAGTTTGGTAACTCCAAATGATCCAATTCAAATTGGGTTGTATTCTACACATCAGTGGCTTTCCATAGAATTTTAGTTTGTATTTTTGTGACCAACAGAACTCAAGTTGTGGAATTAAACATGAATAACTAGTTTCTGCCATAATTTGGACTTAATTAAATAATGTTTAATTCAATTTATTTGAAAACCAAATTGTGTGGTTTGATGTGTGCAGTAGCTAATTGTGATGTTATGATGGTTATGTTGAGTGATTGCTTGTATAGCTTAGTGATTGTTTGCATTGTTTGTTTGTTAATTAGACGAGAACGTTGTCGGATATATCGAGGAAGGAGAGTTTGCTGAATTTGAAGAACAAGAGCAAGATCACTTTGCCAAGCAAGGCAAGCTATTCTCTGAGCTTGCACTACCAACATATGCATCTACTTTCATAACATGTTTACTCTCAAAGCAAGATTTACAAAACCCATTTCAAAAATATATGGATATTATTTTGCCACCCTATGTAGTAGTTTATATAAAACTTTAGGATGGGAAAACAATGTTGTTTATTCAAAACTCCTTTGAAATTCTTATGAGTTTATGGAAACCGAGATGTCGGTGTTGAGTTGGAAAGTGGAAAAATGGTGATGTTTATGAAAAATGCACAGTGTCCTAGTACTATGGAAACCAATCCTACCCTGTGCGACCACATTTACCACATATGGGAAAAGGCGTAGTCATGTAGTTTGCTCTTATTAGTATGGGATACCTCATCGACGGAGATGACTCCGTTATGCATGAGGGGATGGTCCGAGGATCTACCCCCTGACCCGGGTCCTCACACAAGTTGGTGGGGAGGATAGAAGGTTCCACCATAAACCGCCGGACAAAACTATGAGTCCTCACACTTAGGGTTTCTGACGGGAAACCGGACTGGGTGTCGATGGAAAGTGTCATATGGGAAGGATCCTATACTAGCATGAGCAAATAAGAGGCTATGGCCGGCGGCTTACTTCGCATACACCTGGTATGGCGAGACGTGGCAGACACGATGAGTTGCCGGATGGATGTGGGTTAAAAGCGTGCTACCTCTGCAGAGTGTTAAAAACTATTCGAATAGCCGAGTCCTCGGATATGGACAATTGGGAGACTGTCCTAAGACCTTGTGCAAGTTTTAAAAAGGCTTTGAGTTTTTAAAGAAAAATGAGTGGAGAATGTTTCCTACACCTATACCAACGGATCGGTATGAGGTGGTGGATGAAAGTGGACCATGACGGGCTATGGTCGGAAAAAGGAGAAGTTTTGGAAAAACAGATGAAAAGGTGACTTCTTTAAAGATAGTTATAAAACTCTTCTTACCTTTTTCAATAAAGATATAGAGATGTTTTAAATAAGAAAAGTTGTCAACTAAAATAAAACTGGTGCATACTCATGTTGGGTAGTTTGCGAGTACATTCAAATGTACTCATATTGGTTTCGTCCCTGGCTATTGTCCTAGCCAGACTACGAGGAGGAACACTACGAGAGAGTATGGCGACTTCTACGCCAACTAAGGATCTCCACAAGTCAGCTGCCTGTCGGGTTGTCATCGTTAGAATGATGTCTACTACGCCGTAGCTTCCGCTGATATATTTGGTTTGGCCCATGAAGGCACCTATGTAAGAACTTGGTCTAAATGACCATTTATGTAAGACTTTTATTCGGTACTGTAATGGATGTAAACTTTGGTATCCAATTCGGATTATGTGCAACGACAGACTGATCACGGGATCGTTGTGTTAAGCATAATCGGGTATTTCGGACAGCTAGTCCGGGGTCCCCACAGACTTGGTATCAGAGCCATCCTGACTTTAGGAAACCTTAGTTAGCATGGTCGTTTGTCAAATGTTACAAAAGATGAATTTCTAAAAAGAAAGGAATGAAGTATTTTCGAAAATGCTTATCTCCAATCCTCTTACTTATGCAAAATTTTACTCTCATTAAATGTTACATTTTCCTTAGTATCCCTAAAATTTTGTACACCTCTCATTAAGTTTAAAATTTGACTCACTTGTTGCCCTACTATATTAAAATTTTGATATACTTGTCACCTAACTAACTTAAAATTTTGCTTAAAAACTGTAGATGGCACTCCACTGGACCGAGTTCGTTCAGCTGGAGAAGGACAGCAAGCTGACGTTTGAGAGGGACTTGTTCGAGTTGACCAAGCTGTTAGGTCGCCCCGCTCCAGAGTTTGAGGGAGCTCAGATTGATGTTCACGGTGTTGGAAGGCTGAGCTGGCTCATCAGATCGTCAGTTCGCAGGAACATCAAGTCTCCCAATTCCAGGACGCTCATCTTCACCACCAAGGAGGCCACCTGGGTTGACGGTCTCTGTACTGCTACACAGAGGATGCTATCCCGACTTTGTGAGGAGCACAAGGCGGAGTTAGTAGACTCCCGTTTCCGGTTCTACGGGAGGCGCAACTGTGATGGACACCCTACTCCTTCACCTTACCACCCGATGTTTGGGAGCTACATCATGGACATGGAGATCTTACTTCAGTGCACTCAGGATGATCTGTTGCGCACTAGGATTCAGCTCCACTTCGACCGCGAGTCGCTCGTTGAGCTTCGCGAGAACGAGATGAAGCTGATGGTGGAGAAGGTTGCTCTTCTCAGGAAGAGGGCCCAGCTGAGGAAGACTATCGTGAAGCTCCGCACGAAGGTGGCAGAGCAGGATGGACTGATTGAGGATCTGAGCACCATACTGACGAGATGGAGGAGGAGGGCGAGGATCTCCGCAAGGAGAACGACGCTTTCCTCAGTGACGATGATGACTTCGTGGAGGAGATGGACTGTGAGGAGGAGGATGATGAGGAGGAGTTAGTTGACGAGGAGGAGGAGCCACTCGAGCCAGTTCTCGAGGACGAGGAGGAGGATCCCGAGGAGCCAGCCTACCAGTCAGATGCTGACGTGTTAGAGCTGGAGGTTCCACCTCAGTAGGCGAGTGACTTGATCACTACCGCAGGATTAGGTTGACCCCCTATAGCTAGTCGAGTAGTAGCAGTGGTTCTTTTGGAAACCAGATGTTATGTTGTAAGCTTGATGTTGTTGTGAACTCTTGATGTATTGTTTGTGAAATATAAGTATGTTTGTCTTGTTTAAATCTGTGTGAACTATTTTCATATAAATCTTAGGATTAATCAACCACTTGAGAGATCATCTTTTCCCTTAGTCGAACTTTTCTTGCCTTGTCTCTTATACCCGGTGTGCTTCAGGATGCCACCCCGTCGCAGCAATGCGGAAGGATCAGGATCAGCACCACCACCACCGGACCCAACCCCCACCCAACTTCTCGCACTTATCATGGAGGAGCGTGAAAATGCCCGGCAAGAGCGCCAAGCTCATCTCGCTGCCTTACAACAACTCGCAGCCGCTTACAATAACAACAACAACAACAACAACAACAATGGTGGTAACGGCAATGGTGATGGAAACCAGCGATCTACCTTGGGTGATTTTCAGAAGACCAACCCACCCACCTACTCCAAGGGACTTCACCCACTAGAAGCCGATGATTGGCTTCGCACCATCGGCAATAATCTTGAAGTTGCTGCTGTGGGAGAAAATGAGAAAGTGCTGTATGCAACCCACTATCTCGCTGGACCTGCAAGAGCTTGGTGGGAAACTACCAAGACTCTCCAGCCAGCTGGTCATGTCATCAACTGGGCTGAGTTCCAGGAGAAGTTCCGCAAGAAGCATATTCCTTACGGACTTATTGAGAGGAAGAAGGATGAGTTCCGCAAGCTGAGGCAGGGAAGTAGAGATGTGGTCGGTTATCTTGAGGAGTTTACCGACTTATCTCGGTATGCTCCTGATGACACCGACAAGGAAGAGAAGAAGATGGAGCGTTTCATGAGTGGACTTCATGATGAACTTCAGTGTGCTTTGGTTATCCATGACTTCCGTGATCTGGAGTCACTTGTGGACAAAGCCATCCAGCTGGAGACCAAGCGCAAGTCGATGTATGAAGGTCGCAAGAGGAGGATGAATGCTCAGGAAGGCTCGAGCAGCCAGAAACCTCGTATCTTTCAGCAGAACACCAGGCCTGCCTATCGTCCACCCCAAGCTCCACGCCCAATTACCCTAACCGCCCAAACAACTTCAACCGCCCCAATGACAATAACCGTCCCGGAGGAAACTTCAACAACTTCACCGCAATCCCAATGTGATCTGCTTTGAATGCGGCAACAAGGGTCACTACTCCAAAGAATGTCCCAATCCCAAGAGGAATGTCCAGCGCCCCAATGCGCCGGCACAGAACAATGGTCAAGGCCGCAATGGAAATGGAAATGGCAAGAATGCCGCACCTCGCGGAAATGCTGCTGTTGCCAAGGGTCGTCTGCACCACATCAATGCTGAAGAAGCTCAGGATGCTCCGGATGTTGTGCTGGGTACGTTCCTTGTCAACTCAGTACCTGCAACTGTTCTGTTTGATTCTGGTGCTACCCATTCATTTGTTACCCAAGAATTTGTTGCTAAGGGAGGTTTAGTTAAGAGCCTCTTACCCAAACCCATGGTCATCCAAATCCCAGAATCCACCGTAGAGACCAGATGTTTTGCTCCGATGTACCCCTTGAGATCAAAGGAGAGAAGTTTCCAGTTAACTTAATTGTTCTGGGAACCCAAGGCATCGATGTTATACTCGGTATGAATTGGTTAGCCAAGTACCATGGTCGAATTGACTGTGCCAGAAGAGCTGTATCCATCACCACCGACAAAGAAGTAGAAGTGGAGTATGTGTCTAAAACTAGTCAACCTCACCCAGGCTGCCATGAGAGCATAGCTCGACCCGCCCTAGATGAGATCCGTGTTGTTCATCTGTTCAAGGATGTTTTCCCAGAAGAATTGCCTGGTATGCCGCCAGATAGGGATATTGAGTTCATAATTGAGCTTATCCAGGAACATCCCCCATATCCCAAAAGCCTTATCGGATGAATCCGGAAGAACTGGTTGAGTTGAAGAAGCAGTTGGCTGATATGCTAAGCAAAGGTCTTGTCCGCCCAAGCGCTTCACCATGGGGATCACCCATTATTTTTGTGGACAAGAGAGACGGTACCACACGCCTGTGTGTGGATTATCGCAAGCTGAATGACGTGACCATTAAAAACAAGTACCCTCTTCCCAAGATCGAGGATCTGTTCGATCAAATGAACGGAGCCCGAGTCTTTTCAAAGATCGATCTTCGGACAGGTTACCATCAGTTGAAGATCGAGAGACAGATATTCCCAAGACCGCCTTCACCACTCGTTACGGTTGTTTGAATACACCGTGATGTCTTTTGGTCTGACCAATGCCCCAGCCTATTTCATGAATCTCATGAACAAGATTTTCATGGAGTACCTCGACAAGTTCGTGGTAGTTTTCCTTGATGACATCCTTATTTATTCCAAGACCGAAGAAGAGCATGCTGAACACCTGCGTCTAGTTTTGGAGACCCTCCAAGAGCACCAACTGTATGCCAAACTTAGCAAGTGTGAGTTTTGGCTCAGTGAAGTGGCATTTCTTGGACATATTGTATCCGCTGGAGGAATTTCTGTTGACCCTGAGAAGATACAAGCCATTCTTGACTGGTTATCCCCAACCAATGTTTTTGAAATCCGAAGCTTTCTCGGATTTTCCAGTATAGCCAAACCTCTGACCCAACTGTTGAAGAAGGACAAGAAATTTGAATGGACTCAGAAGTGTGAGGATAGTTTCCAAGAACTGAAGAAGAAACTAACCTCAGCCCCAATCCTGATCATGCCAGACGTCACCCAGAGTTTCGACGTGTATTGCGATGCATCACGCCTCGGACTTGGTTGCGTTCTGATGCAAGAAGGCAAAGTTGTGTCGTACCTGTCCCGGCAGTTGCGACCGCATGAAGAGAATTACCCAACCCATGACTTGGAGTTAGCTGCTGTGTCTTTGCTCTTAAGAAGTGGCGTCCCTATCTTGCGGGACATCGCTGCGAGGTCTATACAGATCACAAAAGCTTGAAGTATATTTTCACCCAGAAAGATCTGAACCTGCGACAGAGGAGATGGATGGAATTAATCAAGGATTATGATATTGGAATCCATTATCACCCCGGAAAGGCTAATGTAGTTGCCGATGCCCTTAGTCGCAAACCTTGCACCCTGAATGCCCTGATCCAAGCCGAACAGCCAGCCTTGTTCAAAGACTTCCAAGATTTTGGACTAGAGCTTGTTAGCCATGGTTATCTCGCCAATTAGAGTTAACCCCAACCCTGATGGATCAAATCAAAGAAGCCCAGAAAGGTCATGAAAGCATAGAGGGAATTAGGAAGAAATTTCCCTCGGCAAAGCACCCGGTTTTACCGAAGATGCTGAAGGAGTGCTGAAATTCAATGACCGTATCTGTGTGCCCAATGTCACGGAACTTAAGGAGTTAATCCTGAAGGAGGCCCATGAGACCCCTTATTCAATCCACCCCGGCGGAACCAAAATGTACCAAGACCTTCGAGAAAGATTTTGGTGGCATGGAATGAAGCGAGAGATTGGTTCATTCGTAGCCAAGTGTGATATCTGTCAGCGAGTCAAGGCTGAACATCAGCGACCCGCTGGATTGCTTCAACCTTTGAAAATTCCCGAGTGGAAGTGGGATGAGATTGGAATGGATTTTATTACCGGACTTCCAAGATCCAACCGAGGCCATGATTCAATCTGGGTCATCGTTGATCGACTGACCAAGGTTGCCCACTTTGTTCCTGTCAAGACCACTCATACCGGAGCTCAGTTAGCAGACCTGTATATTTCCAGAATAGTGAGCCTGCATGGTGTGCCTAAGAAGATTGTATCTGATAGAGGCACGCAATTCACCTCAAGATTCTGGAAATCCCTTCATGAAGCCCTCGGAACCAAGTTAGCCTTTAGCACAGCTTATCATCCCCAGACCGATGGCCAACTGAGCGAGTGAACCAGATATTGGAGGACATGCTTCGCGCATGTGTTCTATCCTATGGTTCCAAGTGGGAAGATTGTCTTCCGTTTGCAGAGTTCTCGTACAACAACAGTTATCAGTCTAGTCTGCAAATGGCCCCTTTTGAAGCCCTTTACGGCAAGAAGTGTCGTACACCCTGAATTGGTCCGATACCGGAGAGAGCAAATTGTTCGGACCAGATACCCTCCGAGAAGCTGAAGAGCAAGTTCAGCTTATTCGTGAACGTCTCAAAACTGCCCAATCCCGTCAGAAG
This sequence comes from Poa pratensis, assembly GCA_947311845.1. Taxonomy (NCBI): domain Eukaryota; kingdom Viridiplantae; phylum Streptophyta; class Magnoliopsida; order Poales; family Poaceae; genus Poa; species Poa pratensis. Next base: position 36,242,587 of record CAMZMU010000057.1, read on the forward strand.
AGTTATGCTGACACCAAGCGCCGTGACCTCACTTTCAGTATCGGAGATCATGTTTATCTCCGAGTGACACCCCTTAAAGGAATGCAGCGTTTCCATGTCAAAGGAAAGTTAGCGCCAAGGTATATTGGACCCTTCAAGGTCATTGCTCGTCGAGGAGAAGTATCCTATCAGCTGGAGTTACCCCAGAGTTAGGAGATTATCATGATGTCTTCCACATTTCCTTGCTCCGGAAGTGTCTTGAAGTTCCTGACCAGCCTGATGTTTTCAAAAACATCGACCACCTCTCCATCGACCTGAACCAAGATTTGACTTATCGCGAGAGACCCCTCAAGATTCTCGAAGAAGATGTTCGTGTTACCCGAAGACGTGCGATTAAGTTCTATAAAGTTAATTGCTTCTTGTTACTTGAGAACCAACAAAAATGAGAACCAACAAAAACTTTTTGTTGTTTATTGTATGTTAATTGCTTCTTGTTACTTGAGTTGTTGTTCCTGCTGTTTGTGTGAGTGTTTGCTCTAGTGAACACTAGTAAGAAAGAAAGAAAACAAAATACAAAATCAAAGCAAGAAAATAAAAGTGACAAGTAGTCACTTAAAAATCTCAAAGTGACAAACTCAATTTTTTTTCAAACCAAAGTCAGTGGAGATGCAATGTAAACACTCCCCATTTTGTTCCTACTACTTTCCCCTTTCAAATATTATTTTTGAACTTGTTTTAAAATTCTAAAATAAAAACAAATAGAAATAAATCAAATTACCTTAAACCAAGTACTATAAAAGAAAATGTTGCCAAACATTTTATTTGGCAATGCCAATTTTTGTGGAGCTTCTACATGTTATGAGGAGGCCCCACAAATATTTGCAGAATTTTCTAAAATGTTTAAGTACCTCAAATAAATCTAGGAAAAGCTTCTGGATATTGAAATAAAACTGAAAAATAAAAGAAAAGAGGAAGGAGGGGGTTTTCTGCAAAATGGTCATCGACCTCAGCCCCGATGACCATCGCCGTGTCGCCTTCACCGTCGTCGCCGTTTTTTTTCGCCGCCAGGACCCCCCTGGCCGCGCTCTCCCTCGCCCTCGACCCTCTGCACCTCTCTGCACCGCAGGGAAGAAAACGGGCACCTCTCCCGTCGCCTTAACGCCGATGTTCCCCGACGACCGCCGCGGATGCATTGGACGGCGCCGAGCAAATTGGCCCCCGTCTCTGCTCCCCGACACGCACCACTCCTCTAGATGATTCTAGAACCTTGCCGGACCCCGTTAAACCCCAAGCCGCCACGAGCCTCTGCACCCTCGCCGTGTAATCGAAGAAATGGTCGCCGTGGACGCGCCATGGCCGCCGCCGTAGACCTCGACCATCGTGGACCGCCCCGAGCCTATAAAAGCACCCTGAGACCTCACTGAGACACCACACCTCTCCCTCGCGCTCTCCCTCGCTTCAATTTAGTCTATGCACCGCCGGAAGGCCGTGCACTGCCGCACCCGACGCCGCCGTTGAGGTCGTGCATCGCCGCGACGCCACACCCTTCCATTCTCCCCTCTGACCCCTCTACGCTGTTGCCCGAGCTCACCGCACTCACCCAGGCTTCTTTTCCCTCTTTTTAGCGCACGGACGCGACCCCGAAGCTCCGCCGAAGTTGCTGCCCGACGCCGACGAAGAGCGCGACATCGCCGCCGTCGACAGAGACTTCCCCAGCAACTGCCGCTCGCACCATCGTCTTCCCCGAGCCGCCGCCGTCGATTCGCGTCATCGCCGCTTCCTCCCGAGCCCCTAGGTGAGAGATCCGTCCACCTCGCCGTCGCCGGCGCGGCAGCGCCGCCCGTTTTAGGTCGCCGGCGTTTGCCGTCGACGTGGACAAACGTGGGCCGTTGGATCTGAATCCAACGGCAGCGTACCGTTTCGTTTATTAGAGAGAGACTGACGTGTGGACCCCACCCGTCAGCATTTTATTATTTTCCCCGCGCGCACTGTGTCGCTGACGTGTAGGTCCCACCTGCCAGCCTTTTCAACATTATCCAGAATAGTAAACTTTTCGAATTTAAATCTCTCTGTGAATTCAGTACTGGATCCAACTTGAAATTCAATATCTCGAGATTTAGGAATCCAAATAAATCAAACTCAACTGTTCTGGAAAGCTTATGAAATTGGTTAACCAACACAATTGGTCTCATGTCATTTAATTAAATAAGTAAAAAGTAGTATTGAAAATGCTACAGAAGGTTTAAATTCTAAACTTGTTTGTTTCTGATGCTCTGTTAGTCCAAATAATTCCAAACCAATTTTGCTAGCTTAGTACTGCCTTGTGTTAGCTCCCCTAATTTTGGTAGATTTAATTAAGTAGTATGAATTGTTGATTTTAAGATAAAACCCTTCTGGACTAAAACAAACAAATATGTTTATTGGTTGATCCAAATGAGTTAGGACCAATTTTTTTAGCTCACATATAGCCATGTTTAGTTACCCCTAAAAGGGTTTAATTTTTGGAACAATAGAATTTAATTGGTAGCTAAAACTTGAGTATTAAGCTACTGGATTCAATCCAATGTGTAGGGAGTTTGGTAACTCCAAATGATCCAATTCAAATTGGGTTGTATTCTACACATCAGTGGCTTTCCATAGAATTTTAGTTTGTATTTTTGTGACCAACAGAACTCAAGTTGTGGAATTAAACATGAATAACTAGTTTCTGCCATAATTTGGACTTAATTAAATAATGTTTAATTCAATTTATTTGAAAACCAAATTGTGTGGTTTGATGTGTGCAGTAGCTAATTGTGATATTTATGATTGTTGTGTTGAGATGATTGCTTGTATAGCTTAGTGATTGGTTGCATTGTTTGTTTATTAATTAGACGAGAACGTTGTCGGATATATCGAGGAAGGAGAGTTTGCTGAAGTTGAAGAACAAGAGCAAGATCACTTTGCCAAGCAAGGCAAGCTATTCTCTGAGCTTGCACTACCAACATATGCATCTACTTTCATAACATGTTTACTCTCAAAGCAAGATTTACCCAAAACCCATTTCAAAAATATATGGATATTATTTCGCCACCCTATGTAGTAGTTTATATAAAACTTTAGGATGGGAAAACAATGTTGTTTATTCAAAACTCCTTTGAAATTTCTTATGAGTTTATGAAATACCGAGAAGTCGGTGTTGGAGTGGAAAAGTGGAAAAAAATGGTGATGTTTATAAAAATGCACAGTGTCCTAGTACTATGGAAACCAATCCTACCCTGTGCGACCACATTTACCACATATGGGAAAAGGCGTAGTCATGTAGTTTGCTCTTATTAGTATGGGATACCTCATCGACGGAGATGACTCCGTTATGCATGAGGGGATGGTCCGAGGATCTACCCCCTGACCCGGGTCCTCACACAAGTTGGTGGGGAGGATAGAAGGTTCCACCATAAACCGCCGGACAAAACTATGAGTCCTCACACTTAGGGTTTCTGATGGGAAACCGGACTAGGTGTCGATGGAAAGTGTCATATGGGAAGGATCCTATACTAGCATGAGCAAATAAGAGGCTATGGCCGGCGGCTTACTTCGCATACACCTGGTATGGCGAGACGTGGCAGACACGATGAGTTGCCGGATGGATGTGGGTTAAAAGCGTGCTACCTCTGCAGAGTGTTAAAAACTATTCGAATAGCCGAGTCCTCGGATATGGACAATTGGGAGACTGTCCTAAGACCTTGTGCAAGTTTTAAAAAGGCTTTGAGTTTTTAAAGAAAAATGGAGTGGAGAATGTTTCCTACACCTATACCAACGGATCGGTATGAGGTGGTGGGATGAAAGTGGACCATGACGGGCTATGGTCGGGAAAAAGGAGAAGTTTTAGAAAAACAGATGAAAACGGTGACTTCTTTAAAGATAGTTATAAAACTCTTCTTACCTTTTTCAATAAAGATATAGAGATGTTTTAAATAAGAAAAGTTGTCAACTAAAATAAAACTGGTGCATACTCATGTTGGGGTAGTTTGCGAGTACATTCAAATGTACTCATATTGGTTTCGTCCCTGGCTATTGACCTAGCCAGACTACGAGGAGGAGCACTATGCCGAGCAAGAGTATGGCGACTTCTACGCCAACTAAGGATCTCCACAAGTCAGCTGCCTGTCGGGTTGTCATCATTAGAATGATGTCTACTGCGCCGTAGCTTCCGCTGATATATTTGGTTTGGCCCATGAAGGCACCTATGTAAGAACTTGGTCTAAATGACCATTTATGTAAGACTTTTATTCGGTACTGTAATGGATGTAAACTTTGGTATCCAATTCGGATTATGTGCAACGACAGACTGATCACGGGATCGTTGTGTTAAGCATAATCGGGTATTTCGGACAGCTAGTCCGGGGTCCCCACACATCTAACTTGTTTTTGCAGGGCATGTGATGTGATATGGTCAGTGTTACAAACTTGTTGTATGATGACACTTTTTGTAAGTTATGACAAACCGGTAAAGCATGAGTCATATGGATGATATGATGAACATCTCGATGTTCACCTTTGCAGCTACACCATCTCACGTGATGATCGTTTTGGTGTAGTGAATTTGGTTTGTGTAATCGCTGAAACGACTAGAGGGATGTTGTTTTGAGTGGGAATTCACGTAGTAATTTTGAATTAACTTGAACTAAATTTATCATAAACAACCTATCAAAGTGTATTTGCATAATTTGTAGTAGTCTTCGGCATTCATGAACTACCTTACACTTAGTTTGTTAATTGAGATAAAACTGTTATGATCTGGCAAAACCATTATGGACTGGTACCGTATTAGTGAAATTTATAATTGAGTCCTATTGTAAATTTTCCGTAATACCTACCTAGCTCCATGTGTTTAATGATTGATTGATCTAAAGAGCAAATGTTTCCAACTTAGTATCTAGTGTCATGCTTGCTTCCATGATACCTGATCTTCAAAAGAATGTTTGAGAATCAAGGTGATCTAGGAGATGAAAAGAACTGTTTCAGAAACAAGCAAAGAGTGAAAGATATATTGATATCTAGAACCATGTTTGTGGCAACATGACAGAGTGTAATTTATTGTGACAATGTGTACTTATATTATTAGAATATATGCAAGGATTGAAGACGCTAGGCGTTGAATCATCCAAGAAGTTGGGCACTAATATTATCCTATAAATTCCTTCCTTCGAGCTATAGTAGCTTCGTCATAAAATTGTTATGATGGGATGGATTAAAAGTATGGCTAAAAATCGTTTACTATGCTTGGAGATTGCTAAGAGTGGAATCCGGAAGAATGCTAATAATATGGTGATATTAGTAAAACAATCAACTTCAAAAAATGCCTCCATGGCTGATAGTATATGACTAATGATGACGTGAAACACACGTTCGTTGGGAGACCCCAAGAGGAAGGTATGAAGCAGTGCAGCAGCAAGTTTTCCTCAGTAAGAAACCAAGGTTGTCAGATCCAGGAGGAGTAGGAGCACTTCAGAAGGTTGTTGGTGGTGCCGTTGCTCGATCACCAACGTGGAACCTGCACACAGCACAATCAAACTACTTTGCCCCAACGAAACAGGAAGGTTGTCAATCTTCCCGGCTTGCTGTAACAAAGGATTAAACGTATGGTGTGGAAAATAGTATTTAACTGCAGGAAGTAAAAGAGAACAATTGTTTGCAGTTGGTGGTTTTATCAGTGTAAAAGAATGGACTGAGGTCCATAGTTCACTAGTGGTGTCTCTCCATAAAGATAAATAACATGTTGGGTAAACAAATTACAGCTGGGCAATTGATAAAATAGTGAGCGCATGACAATGCATATAAATGACAAGATGACTATCATGATATTTAATTGGGCATTACGACAAGATACATAGACCGTTATCCAACCGCATCTATGACTAATAATCCACCGTCAGGTTAACATCCGTGTCCCCCGTTGGTATTAAGTTGCAAGCAACGGATAATCGCATTAAGTAATGTGTGTAATGTAAACAAATACATATGACCGTGGACATAGCATTGTTATGTTATCCCTAGTAGCAACAGCACATCCACAACCTTAGACGTTGCTGTCACTCGCCCAGATTACTGGAGGCATGAACCCACTATCTAGCATAAATACCCCCTCTTGGAGTTAGAAGCATCTACTAGTAACGGAGAGCATGCAAGATCATAAATAACATGTAACATAGATTAATAATCAACTTGATCATAATATTCAATATTCATCGGATCCCAGCAAACACAACATGTAGCATTACAATAAGAAGCATTACAATAAGATGATCTTGATCATGTTAGGCAGCTCACAAGATCTAAACATGATAGCATAAAGTGGAGAGACAACCATCTAGCTACTGCTATGGACCCGTAGTCCAAGGATGAACTACTCACACATCACTCCGGAGGCAGGCATGGCGATGTAGAGCCCTCCGGTGATGATTCCCCTCTCCGGCAGGGTGCCGGGAAGAGCTTCAGAACCCTCCCGAGCTAGGGTTGACCACGGCGGCGCCTCTGGAACTTTTCGTGGAATATGACTCGGGTATTTAGGGTTTTCCAGACGGGAGGAATAAATAGGCGAAAGGGCGGCGTCGGAGGCCACCCGAGGGGCCCACGCCACCCCTCGGCACGGCAGGAGGTGGCGCCGCGCCGAGCCCAGGTGTGGCCGCCTCCTGGCGCTTCTCCGTCTCTCCTTTGGACTCCGTGGACGTGTCGGTGAAATAGGGACCTCCGTTGATTTTCGTCCAATTCCGAGAATATTTCCTTATAAGCTTTTCTGAAATACAAAAAGAGCAGAAAACAGGAACTGGCACTGTGGCATCTTGTTAATAGGTTAGTCCCAGAAAATGTATAAAAATGATATGAAGTGTATGTAAAACATGTAACAATTGGTATAATATCAACATGGAACATCAAAAATTATATATACGTTTGAGACGTATCAGCATCCCCAAGCTTAGTTCCTACTCGTCCTCGAGTAGGTAAACGATAAAACAAAATAATTTTTTGAAATGACATGCTACCATCACAATCTTGATCAAATAGTATTGTAAGGCACATGTAAATGAATGTAGTGATCCAAGTCAATGGTCTATAGTTTGCTACCAAATAAATAATGAGTAAACAACTGAATCATACACATTGCATCCACAGGTTTACATAAGAGTTAACTCAAAAAGCAATAGATTCTAGTAAAAGGTATTTAACCAACACAAAGGAAGATTTAAGTTTCAGCGTTTGGTTCAACTTTTAACATATTTACCTCATGGATATTGTCAACACAAAGCAATATAATAAATCCAATATGTAGCATATAACAATTGTTGTACCAAAGTTGACACTAGTGTTTGCTTGTGGAAGATAGAAAGAAGTAGGAAAACTGACTCAACATAAAAGTAAAAGAAAAGCCTTCGCAGAGGGAAGTAGGGATTGAATCATGTGCTAGAGCTTTTTAGTTTTTTAAATCATATAGAGAGTAAAATTAAGTTTTGAGAGGTGTATGTTAATTGGTCGACGAATCAGTAGTGGAAAGTACAATATGACCCCGGCCAAACAGACTTTTAAGAGCGGCTCCCATGAAGGACGTTATTTCTACCAGCAAGGCAGATCATCCCTCTTTTTCTCTTTGGTTTACACATGCAGATGTTTCACTGAGTATTCAGTTGACAAAATGTGAAGAGATTAAGTGGTTAAAGTTGTAATTAATTGGGACTGGGCACCCCGTTGCCAGCTCTTTTTGCAAAATTAATAGATAAGCGGATGTATATGCCGCTAGTCTGAAGGTAAAGTATGCTTGACAAGTGACATAAAGACATCCACCACGTCCTCATGAGCTTGGTAAACATTGACACAAAAAGGAGTAGTAACAATTTTGAATAGTTTAAAGGTAGCACATGAAAAATTTACTTGGAGTGGCAAGGAAATACCACATATAGGTAGTTATGGTGGACACAGATGGCATGGATTTTGGCTCAAGGATTTGGATGCACAAGAAGCATTCCCTCTCAGTACAGAGTTTAGGCCAGCAAGGTTATTTAAGCAAACAAGGCTGTCAACCGGTACACCAAGTTTTATATGACCAACATATTGCAAAAATTATAAGACTCCACACTGTCTTCCTTGTTAACCAAACCCTTTTACTAGAAAATATCTAGACCTTAGAGATACCACTCATGCAAACCAAATTTCAACAAGCTTTACGGTAGTTCTTCACTAATGGGCTTAACTTACATGATGCAAAAGTTTAATCATGACCTACTTGTTAACTCAAAACAATTGACAAGTATCAAATTATCCAAGTTAGTGATCTACAAGAGTATGAAATTCTTTTCCATTATACCATTTACCACATGCAACATTTTCTGTTCCAACCAAACACCAATCAATTTATTTCAATAACTCTCCAAAAAAGTATAAGTGAAGTAAGAGAGTACTTTCTTTAAATAACTAATAGCTCTGACAAGAGATACATGAAAACAAGAGCTAAAAGCTTAACAGCGCTAGATATGAATACTCAATAAGTATAAGTGAAGAATAGGAGTATTCTAATGAAAAAACGGAGCGTGTCTCTCTCCCAATCAAGAATGCTAGGATCCAATCAAGTTGATATCAGAAAATAAAAATAACATACTGAAAATAAAAGCACACATACGCTCCATGAACATCACATATGATGTGAAAGAATTAAAATATAGTTTCACTAGAGATGACCTGATAATTTTGACGATGAAGAAGGGGATGCCTTGGGCATCCCCAAGCTTAGACGCTTGAGTCTTCTTGAAATTTGCCGGGGAGATCCATGGAAGACTCCCCAAGCATAAGCTCTTTACTCTTCTTGATCCTATTATATCACTCTTCTCTCTTGACCCTTGAAAACTTCCGCCACACCAAACTCAAAGTAAATCTCATTAGAGGGTTAGTGCATCAATCAAAAACTCACATGTTCTGTAAGGACACAATATGACCGTTACTTTAAACATTAACTACTGCCACTGATGTTATGTGAAGCTCTTCCACCCAAAAAGAATTCCACCCAACACTAGTAAAAGAGAGAATGCAAAATAAAAGACATAATCTGTCTAGAACAGAACAGTCCGCAAAGACGAATTTTTTTCGAGGCACTTACGTTAATCAGATCGAAAAACTTTGAACTAACGAAAGATGCGTACATACATCAGGATTACGCACAAAAATTTGCAGACTAAAATCACATTTCTATGAATTTATAATTTTTGCACAGTGAACAACAAAAATCTGTTTCTGCGAGCAATCAAAATCTAGCATCATCTTATCATTAGGGACTCTTCTTGGCACAAAAATGCGAAAAAGTAAAGATACAAAGGAGTTGCTACAGAAGTAAACAAGTTCCTTGACTAAAACTGAAAACAAAAGATAATGGGTTCCTCCCAAAGCGCTTTCTTTAATGCCTTTTAGCTAGGCTAGAAGATTTTAATGATGCTCTCATAAGAATAAGAGTTGAAAAACAAAAGAGAGCATCAAGAGGCAAATATCAAACACATTTAAGTCTAACACACTTTCTATGCAAAGGAATCTTATAACAAAATAAATTATTGAAGCATAAAGCAACTAGTATAGAAAGATGAAACAAATATAACTTCAAAACTTTCAACATAAAGAGAGGTGTTTTAGTGACTTGAAAACTTTTACAACCATATTTTCCTCTCTCATAATAACTTTCAGTAGCATCATGAACAAACTCAACAATATAACTATCACATAAAGCATGCTTTTCATGATCTAAAAACACATAATTTTTATTAAGCTCAAAAATAGTGGGGTCATTAAACCCACTTTTGACAATAGCAGTATAATTAATATTATCAGGCAATATAGGACCATCATCAAGAGAATTATCATATATAACAGTAGGGAGTACCATTTTATTTCCTATTATTTCTTCTTTTATCGAGTCAAGGAATTTGTTTACTTCAAATTTATCAAAAGGAGATATTTCAATAGAATCATGACATTTAACAATATAGCGTTCTTCCTCCTTAGGTAGGCATGGAGGGTAATCATATAATGTAAGAGTTAAGAGTTACTATCATTAGAAGGTGGATCCTCCTTTTGTCCTTCACTCTTCTCCTCTTTTCATCCAATGAGGCTTCAGTTTCAGCAATTTCTTCTCCCACAGGTTCCTGAAAGGCAACAAGTTGTTCTCGAGAATAAGTTTTCTCAAGAAATTCAGTAATATAGGGATTATCATTGTAATATTCAAGGCAATAACCAAGTATAGCAAAATTCTCAGTTTTATAAGGAGAATCATCATCTTGAATAAAACCAGCAATTTCATAGGCACCCTTAGAAACAACAAATTCTTCAATTTGTTCAAGATTACCAAAGTCATAGTTTCCTTTAGCATAAGCATCCAAGGTTTCATTATCATTATAATCACATTGGAAAGGGAGGTGTTTATGCCTTCTACAACAAAAAGATTCATTAAAGCAGTAGGATTCATCATAAGTAGAGCACAAGTTCTTAGCAAAATAATTCAATCTACTTAATTGTCCCATAAATGATCCTCCGTGAACCCACTTAGCCAACACAATTTTGTTTCAAAGAGAGAAGCTATTGATATCAAGTAAACAACTAGACATAATAACAAACCGAAATAAACTAGATGCAAAAATTTAATTTTTTGTGTTTTTGATATTTAAAAGCAAACAAGATAAAATAAAAGTAAACTAAGCAAGACAAAAAACAAAGTAAAGAGATTGGAAGCGTGAGACTCCCTTGCTGAAGTCTTCTATCCTCCCTGGCAATGGCGCCAGAAAAATATGCTTGATGATGTGAAACACACGTTCGTTGGGAGACCCCAAGAGGAAGGTATGAAGCAGTGCAGCAGCAAGTTTTCCCTCAGTAAGAAACCAAGGTTGTCAGATCCAGGAGGAGTAGGAGCACTTCAGAAGGTTGTTGGTGGCGCCGTTGCTCGATCACCAACGTGGAACCTGCACACAGCACAATCAAACTACTTTGCCCCAACGAAACAGGAAGGTTGTCAATCTTCCCGGCTTGCTGTAACAAAGGATTAAACGTATGGTTGGGAAAATAGTATTTAACTGCAGGAAGTAAAAGAGAACAATTGTTTGCAGTTGGTGGTTTTATCAGTGTAAAAGAATGGACCGAGGTCCATAGTTCACTAGTGGTGTCTCTCCATAAAGATAAATAACATGTTGGGTAAACAATTACAGCTGGGCAATTGATAAAATAGTGAGCGCATGACAATGCATATAAATGACAAGTGACTACCATGATATTTAATTGGGCATTACGACAAGATACATAGACCGTTATCCAACCGCATCTATGACTAATAATCCACCGTTAGGTTAACATCCGTGTCCCTCGTTGGTATTAAGTTGCAAGCAACGGATAATCGCATTAAGTAATGTGCGTAATGTAAACAAATACATATGACCGTGGACATAGCATTGTTATGTTATCCCTAGTGGCAACAACACTCCACAACCTTAGACGTTGCTGTCACTCGCCCAAATTACTGGAGGCATGAACCCACTATCTAGCATAAATACCCCCTCTTGGAGTTATAAGCATCTACTTGGCCAAAGTATCTATCTAGTAACGGAGAGCATGCAAGATCATAAATAACATGTAACATAGATTAATAATCAACTTGATCATAATATTCAATATTCATCGGATCCCAGCAAACACAACATGTAGCATTACAAAGATGATCTTGATCATGTTAGGCAGCTCACAGATCTAAACATGATAGCATAAAGTGGAGAGACAACCATCTAGCTACTGCTTGGACCCGTAGTCCAAGGATGAACTACTCACACATCACTCCGGAGGCAGGCATGGCGATGTAGAGCCCTCCGGTGATGATTCCCCTCTCCGGCAGGGTGCCGGGAAGAGCTTCAGAACCCTTCATGGAATATGACGGTATTTAGGGTTTTCCAGACCGGAGGAATAAATAGGCGAAAGGGCGGCGTCGGAGGCCACCCGAGGGGCCCACACCACCCCTCGGCGCGTCAGGAGGTGGGGCCGCGCCGAGCCCAGGTGTGGCCGCCTCCTGGCGCTTCTCCGTCTCTCCTTTGGACTCCGTGGACGTGTCGGTGAAATAGGGACCTCCGTTGATTTTCGTCCAATTCCGAGAATATTTCCTTAACAGCTTTTCTGAAATACAAAAAGGCAGAAAACAGGAACTGGCACTGTGGCATCTTGTTAATAGGTTAGTCTCAGAAAATGTATAAAAATGATATGAAGTGTATGTAAAACATGTAGCAATTGGTATAATATCAATATGGAACATCAAAAATTATAGATACCTTTGAGACGTATCAACTAACACGCCAAGGAAAATGTGCTAGTTCGAATGGCATTGTTTGATGTTGAATGATTCTGTAAAGGAAAGGGAATACTGAAATAGAATTGCAAAAGTATATGTCAGAAAAGACTGGAAAAGTCCAGCTCAGGAGTATACATGATATACAAGTTATAGATGTGTTACTAGTTAACGAAGTATTTTTTGGGGTATTTGATACTAGATTGGTTGGTATGAATTGTCATACAGAGCAACGCAATGCAGGAAGTACAAGGGCCTGAAAGAACTAGTAAAAGATGTGAAAACGATAACGACAAGAACGCAAATAAAGTGTTATTGTGTTCACTGTCGCATCGAAACAAACCTTCAAGATTTATTTTAAGAACTTAATAAGTTGTTATTTTGTTCCGGCTTTTTGTGAGAACAAATGAGTTGTTCAAACTATGACCAGGTTCCATAATTGATGGATGAGTTAATATAAATCGTGTTGGTAAAACATACATCTATAAGACTAAATGCTAAACGTCGCAAGGCGTAAAATTCAAGATTATCACTTAAGTTGTGACACCACCGTGTTCATACTGGAAAGGAAAGCATGAAGGAACTCCATGTTGATGGACTTTCGGAGTCAATTTTGTTTTTGAATGAACTGACGCCTACGAGACCTTTCCAAAAGATGACTGAAACTCCGTTCATAGGCCAAAGTAGAATGGACGATAATTAGTGGAGATTATACATATTGATGTACATGGTCCATTTGTGTAGCCGTGTGTGGTGGATTAAATTTTTCTTCATAAATCCACGATGATTTGAGTACATACATGAGTATATCTATTCAATGAGAAGGGAGTTTGACATTTTAAATTAGTTCAAATTCATTGTTAGTATGAAGTGAAAAACCATCGTAACAAGAGAAT